>OY783195.1:19133380-19235297 GCA_963678675.1 Xiphydria camelus | reverse complement strand
AAAATTTTTTATTTAATATTAAAACAGGTCGCCGTGCATCGGAACCCGTGATTGATTTTCTTTTAAATATAGAAGAAAATGGACGGGCAATACAAGACATATTTATATCCGAATGTTCGCAAGATGTTAGCAGATTCGAAGCACCAATCAAAACAAATTTTGAATTTTGCGAGCTATAATAACGAACAAAAAGTAACAATTAATAATAAAGTACACCAGGTGATCTGTTTGGTCGGATGTTGGGTATATCAATGAATGAGGCAGCGGATATCGAAATAGTATCTTATGTCATAACGCGGAAATCCGAGGTTTTCTGACTGTGTTTAATTAGGTCGTAACACGTCGTAATTAGGCCGAAGGCGAGCCTCATCCCCCGAACTATGCCTCTTGTTACGACCTAATTAAACACAGTCTTAAAAATCCGAGGATTTCAACCGAATGACATATACTATTTTTCCTCACGAATGCCCATTTTTCAAAACAAAATAAACAGAACTATACATGACTCACATTTCACGTTGCGTTTATCAGTTTGGAAAAAGGACCCACTTCAGACTAAACAATCTTTTGACAGCCTGCGAACTCCCGGTCGGTGTCACGCGGGAAAAACGCCAACTTACTGTCTAAAAATAGGCTGGAAAAGGGCTCGAAATGGGCATGAGTGAGGAAAAACTATTTTATATACTTAACAGAGAGATTTTTATTACCAATAAAGGTACCTACTTTTCGAGTTTGCTAGTGTGAAATCAGAAAAACGACTAAAGCTTCTTTGAATTCCGGAGGATGAGGAGGAGGAGGAGGAGGAGGAGGAGGAGGAGGAGGAGGAGGAGGATGCTAATTCGGAGCTGAAAATGATGACATGATTTACGACAGCGATGAGGATATTGAGTTTGAGGATTATATAGAAAATGAGAGTTACGAAACAGAGTAATTTTAGATTCGATTAGTGTTAGAGATGTATGTTGTATTCGAAGTAGAAAGAAAAAAAAATGTAATGAAAAAGAAAAATCGATTTTTCACTGTTTTTGAGTTTTCAAAATTCATGAGCGACCTCTAGAAAACTTTTTATCGTGCAGATCTTTGGTGACAATTCTTAAAACATGATAAACTAACATAATCTGACGTGCCACCCCAATGTATATATTGTAGGTATTGTAATAGTTTATATATTTCCTGTTCATTGTATTCGTAAAACAAAAAAAATTACTTTGTAATATCGCGGTAAATATACAATATACTATTATATGATTATATATCTTTTTTGCATTGTAAGACATAGTTAATAAAATATCATTTATATATTTTTCGAATCATTTTCAATGCCCCCGATAGTTGCAAGGATTGCGAGATCTGTGAATTTTTTATATTGATCTCCCCAGCGCGCCGATTAGTTTTTGTCCCGCGCGCGGAAATGGATGTCGGAGGCAGCTGCACCGTATCGCCAAATTGTAATCGTTGCTAGGGAAGACGGAAATCTATATATATAAAAATGAATGTTTGTCTGTCTGTCTGTCTGTCTGTCTGTCTGTATGTCTCGTATGCCTTCCTAAATCGTTCATCCGATTGCGATGAAATTTTGGGAAATGGTTGGACGCATGCCTGCGATGGTTTCTGAGTTAGTAAATCTTATACAGGGTGTTCAAAAAGTCCCGGTACGGCCGATTATCTCAGCGGGAAAACATTTTAGAGAAAAATGTTTAATAAAAAACTAAGGATTTTCCCTCGGCTACCCAGTGGTCGTATTGGATTTGACCTTGACCGTGACCTTTAAGGTAATATCAAATGCCTTCCTAAACCGTTCATCCGATTGCGATGAAACTTTGGGGAATGGTTGGACGCATGCCCGCGAAGGTTTCTTATTGTTAGTAAATCTTATAAAAGGTGTTCAAAAAGTACCGGTACTGATGATTATTATGCCTTCCTAAACCGTTCATCCGATTGCGATGAAAAGTTAGGGAATGGTTGGACGCATGTCCGCGAAGGTTTCTGAGTTAGTAAATCTTATAAAAGGTGTTCAAAAAGTACTGGTACTGATGATTATTATGCCTTCCTAAACCGTTCATCCGATTGCGATGAGAAGTTGGGGAATGGTTGGACGCATGCCCGCAAAGGTTTTTGAGTTAGTAAATCTTATACAGGGTGTTCAAAAAGTACCGGTACTGATGATTATTATGCCTTCCTAAACCGTTCATCCGATTGCGATGAAAAGTTGGGAAATGGTTGGACGCATGCCCGCGAAGGTTTCTGAGTTAGTAAATCTTATACAGGGTGTTCAAAAAGTCGAACTATACTTGACCTAAATTTTACCTCCGCTGACAATAAAGGTAACATGAAAAAAATGGTCAAGGACACATTTGAACGTGAAAACAAATTAATTTGACCTCGATATAACCTTGAAGGTCGTGGTCAAGGTCAAATCCAATATGACCATTGCGTAACCCGGGAAAAATACTAAAAGTTTTATATTAAAAATGTATTTAAACAATGATGGACGGACAAAATCAATCCACAATCTACCCGTGCGAAGCCGGGACGGGCTGCTAGTATTAAATAAAAACGACGTTTCTCCTCTCAACGTCTGCTACGGGATCGGTAATAGTGCCGAAAAAACCACGGAAAAGAACACGGAGACTATAGAGACACCAGTGAAATTGAACCAAATTACACTAATAAATCCTATAGGAGCTCCACATCCATCATCTAGAATTCGGAACTACGAGTACCTACAAACCAGTGGGAAGCATCGTAGACACGCGTGAGTGTCCTACTAGTACAAGATCCGAACTAGAGACGTTCTTCACCGATCTGCTTACCGGATGAAAAGTATTTTTTATCAAACATAATACGTCAATGAATATATCGCGAATGGGTAGGCTAATAAAATATGCTCAAGACTACCCTTAAAACTATATAAACAGGTGAGCTGATATGAGCAATTTGCACCGATCTGCTTACCAATTAAACTATATATGAAAATAAAGTTAATTTTATTACAAACACGATGGTATAACCCTACCTGCAAAAAATCGGTCACGAATCACGGTTGTAAGGCTTTCAAATTTATCGGAGCTAGCCAAGATGCGCGTACTACAGGCAAATTTGCTATAGGACGCAACGTAGGAAGTGGGCGCGACGCGACGGTTGGATGAGAGAGAGTGCGTACATGCTGCTTCCTCGTACGCGATTGACAAAGATAACACTACTAAAATGCCGAGAAAAAGCGACTACGAGCGACTCGCTGTTTACATCCCTCAGTTTGCAGAAAAATGCGTGCTCCATTATTACATAAATGTAATGTAGTGTTATCTTTTTCAATCGTTATTTTTTTCAATCAATTACTGTTGGATCCCTGGTAAAATTATTTTCGTTCAAGATTCAACTAACTGCATTTTTATTTTTGCCTGTCTAGAGAAGGGACAATTTATTACTTTATGGCTCTTTCTCGAAAGTACAGAAAAAGGGGAAAAACGTTCTTACCGGGTTTTCGAGAGAGTTTTTTCCGAACATGTGATAAACAGACAGTCGAGGCGATGGCTCATGGGGTGGGTTTGTAACGCATTAAATAGTATATTGTGCAACAAGGGCTGAAAGTTGGCGATTGCCGACGAGTGTGAAGTTTGCTGCCCGAGCGAAGCGAGGGCTGCAATCACACTCGGCGCGAACTTTGGTCCGTGTTGCACACGATATTTTTTATAACAAGTGAATGCAAGTGGTGCTTTTCATGCTAGTTTTCAGGGACGAAAGTGAACGAAAATTCACCCAAGGGACGAAAGTGAAGCAAGTATAAACTGCGCATGCGCGAGCTCAATTTTTCTATCCTAGCGTGCAATTTGCTATTTTCGCCCCGTAAAACTAGTATGAAAAGCACCACTTTCGATGCACGTGTTATAAAAAATATATGAAGGTAAAGACGAAATTCTGGACTTTTCCTCTAAGTGATATTTCATAAGTTGAAATGATAAATTGTTAAGAAAAATTCTTCTTGGAGTCTTTACGTTGTTTAGGTTACTGTTATATAAAATCTGGGCACTCTCTCTCTCTTATTCCAGCAACATACACATTTTTGGAAGGCTATAATATTGTATTTGTTGTAATATTGTTATAATATTTGTAAAGATTTTTATTGCATTCATTGTTTTATAATAAAGTTTTTTACATCGCCAATTTTTTAATGATTTTTTATCGCTCTCTAAAAAATGTAATTTTTCTGTTTGTTTGCTGTGGTATTTTTATAGAATAGATCAAATTTATCGAATAATTATCACTAACATATTATTATTCTGTGTGTGATAGAAATATTAATATTTCCCCATCCATATATTTAATTGAAAACATTTGAAAAATCTTTCTCACATTTTAATATTTAATATTTAATTTAAAGTAATTAAAAGTTTACTGCCAGTACCTACTCCATCGTAGTCGCTTTTTCTCGGCATTTTAGTAGTGTTATCTTTGTCAATCGCGTACGAGGAAGCAGCATGTACGCACTCTCTCTCATCTAACCGTCGCGTCGCGCCCACTTCCTACGTTGCGTCCTATAGCAAATTTCTCTGTAGTATGCGCATCTTGGCTAGCTCCGATAAATTTCAAAGCCTTACAACCGTGATTCATGACCGATTTTTTGCAGGTAGGGTTATACCATCGTGTTTGCAATAAAATTATCTTTATTTTCATATATAGTTTAATTGGTAAGCAGATCGGTGCAAATTGCTCATATCAGCTCACCTGTTTATATAGTTTTAAGGGTAGTCTTGAGCATATTTTATTAGCCTACCCATTCGCGATATATTCATTGACGTATTATGTTTGACAAAAAATACTTTTCATCCGGTAAGCAGATCGGTGAAGAACGTCTCTAGTTCGGATCTTAGACTATACTCTCCGAGCCCCGTACGTACTTCTACGTTTATCGGGCTACGTTCGTTCGAAAGATTCTTTCTCATGTAGCACACTTCACGCGAAATTGTACTTCTTGGCGAGCAGAGGACCTAGGCACCAAAAACTATGGAGCGGAAGACCTGGGCATCGAAGACTACGGAGCGGAAGACCTGGACATCGAAGACTATGGAGCGGAAGACATGGATACCGAAAATTATAGAGTGGAAGACTTGGGAACCAAAACTATGGAACAGAATACCTGGACATTGAAATCTATGGTGCGCAGGTCAAGAACGATGGATATTTCAGAGCGGGTGACGATGGGGTCAACAAATCCGTGCTTAAATTCAAAAGAAATTATTCCAAAAATTTAAATGTTAGAACCGATCATGGGACTAGAAATGTTCAATAAAAATGGCTCTCGTCAAACTAGTAATTATCGTGTACATAATCAGAATTGGATTTTAATGTGAAACATTTGATGCCCCAGAAGAGAATGTTACCAGGTTACTACCCACAGTTCCTGATGATACTATTCCATCAAACTTATGTTTACACCATTCACCTGGGATGATAGTACCATTTTCAATATCTTCAATATCGACACCTCCTGTGGGGAAACGTGTACGACTGGTGGTCTTACGGAGCCAGTTGTGCAGAGCACAAGTTGCTTTAATAATACATTATCTCGTTTCGACTTTCACTGGTATTGGTTTTTTGAATACTCGAAATCTTTCTACCAAAATAACAAAAGCATTTCCGGAAATTCTACAGGCTCGTTGAAAAAGCCTGTAGTTAAAAATACGTTGTTGCAAAGAAAGAGGGGCACTTCTAGGATATGGTTTCAGAAGATTTGTCCACAATGGAAAAGCAACAAGCTCCAGAACGCACAACATTCTTCTTTGTAGCCATTTTTAAAAATGTCACCTTCTAGACTGAATATTTAATGTCCTTGAATGACGTGAACGAATTTTGCATTCAATTCTATGTTCAGTTGCATAGATTCAACGTTATTGATCAATGAAATTGACTAATGTGAACCCAGCTTAACCCTTTATTGCATGATTTTTTTAAAATAAATGAAAGATTATTTTTCGTATTCGATTATATTTCTGATTAGTAAAAAAATATTATAAAAAATATTCATTAAATTTTAACGCCTATTTAAACGAAAAACAAATTTTTGCATATTAATAACAACATGCAATTGTTAACAAAACTAATTTGCATATTTGCAACATTACAGGCAACCTAAGAATGAAATAATCTAATACATTTTTTGTCCACATTTGTCACATGTCAAATGGGTAAACCCTTTACAAGTAGGAAACTTGGACTCTATAGGACTCCACCCATATGTTTATTATATTGGATTATTACATTGGGACAATTTATCTTTTCTGTCATATCTTGTAACTTTATGTTGTGGAAGTTCGCATATGCCGTTAGAAACTTCGCCTATTGTGAATTTGAAAATATGTTGCAAATATGCAACAGTGTGTACAACGAAGGGTTAATAATGAAAACTCGGCTTCAGCGGATGTATCAATGTGGAGTAATAAGTTCTGCTTAATGCGTGGCATTGTACTATGAATATAATAAACGAAAGGGGGAAGGGGGTGATATTTTCCGACGGGACGGAGCGGTAGTGTCTGGTATCGAAAATCTATCTGACGCGAGCGAGCCAATGATTTCTGCGATGTTAAATATTTGCACTCTCCTCTCGAGTTTCGTGAGCGAAAAGAATAATATACGAGTATACGTAGTGGCATTTCGATTCTAGTTTCGAACAGTTTATAATCGATACGAGTGTCTCTATTAAGCGTTTCGATGTATAGTAATGGTTGTTTTCATTTAGTTAATCGGGATGTGAAAGCATTAATTCGCCGATAAAGAAGTGGTTATAAGGCGTAATAAACGTGAAGTAGTACTTACAAATCCTTGTATAAAATTGCCAATCAAGATAGATTGCTCGATGAGCCTTAGTATATCCGTTTTTGCGTTTTTGAAACAATATGGGCTCTCGATGCATTAAAATGATTAGAGAGAGATAGGAGTTATTTCTCTTTTTGAATGTTTCTGTCTTTCCAATGCTAATCGAAGAATCATATTTAGTCGATGTTCATTTCGCAGGCTTTTACGAAATAGGTTGCTTTAACTTTCTGCGAGTCCGATCGACGTCCGCGGAAAGACGAATTACGTACTCACAATCGCGTTCGACAATTTATCAGCGTTTACAGAGTAGTTTCATTCTTGGGTGGCCGAATTCGCACGGAACGCTTCACGAGCGTTCTATATCCTTCGCTCGTCCATCTACCTCCCCTCTCTCTATCGACTGTCTATCGATCGACCGGATTAAGATAATTTCGTTATCGGACGGCAGGCCGACCTCAGTCTCCATCAGACAATCGCGGGAAGGGTTTCCGATAGGCGATGGGCTGACGTAACATTTTATTCGAGAAGTATAAGAGCTCGCCGTCGAATAATCGAGGCGGGACGAACGCTCGTTTCGCGAACTTTCCTGCCGCGGGAAGGGGTGGTGGATGGAAACGTCGTCCTCGGATTTGCTGATTCGTAGAGCCGTTCGAGAATTCGGTGTAGGCGATCGGGCGATGACGCGCGCGAGTGCAGCATATATGAATGAAGTCACGAGCCACGAAATTACGACTCACTCCTTCGGCTTTCGTCTCTCACGAATTTTATTTACAACCGAATTTCCCTGCGCATTCCGCCGAGATCCGTATTTTATCGTGATCGCCCTCCCTTTCACCCACGCGAACGCTAAAGAGTGCAAAAATATAATCACGGTGGGTGCGCGCGGATGTAGGGAAATTGCGAGTCGCGGTGGCAATTTCGCGGGTTTACGGCCAGACGCAAAGGCAAACCGTAAAGAGAAAAACGAGGGTAATCGGATCGATTGGTCGAACCAAATCGTGAATTTACCTCGCCGATATATGGATACCCCTATATCCCAGCTCAATTCGAATAACTGTAAAGTCTATCGCGAAGGATAATCGAGGATTCGAGTTTCGAGCGCGGCGTCCTCGATTTCGCGGAGGAGATTCGCTACTTCGTCGTCAAAATGTCTTCGCTGACCATTAAATGTTGAACTTTACCGCGTCGTATCGGATACGTACGTATATATATATATATATATATATATATATATATATATATATATATATATATATATATATAGATAGATAGATATATGCGCGCGCGCGACTTTCCTATTACCTGTACCTTGGCGATGTGCACACAAGCCTCGTTTTCTCTCTCTCTCTCTCTCTCTCTCTCTCTCTCTCTCTCTCGCTTAAATCAGCTAATGACTACCGTCCTATCTCTTTGCTCACCACTTTGAGTAAAGTGTTAGAACGGCTCATCTTCGACCAAATCTCAGCATACATCGAGAGGTTCTCCATCTCGGATCCGTAGCAGTGCGGCTTTCACCCTGGCTATAGCACGACAACGGCACTGGTCAAGCTTCTCAATGACGTCAGGCTGGGTATGGACAGGCGACAGGTCACTGTACTCGTTCTTTTTGACTTCTCCAAAGCTTTCGATACAGTTCCCCACGATATTCTACTTTGTAAACTACGGACCATGGGATTCTCTACGCGAGCTTGTGAGTAGATGGTATCATACCTCAGGGGCAGGCAACAAGCGGTCAAAATCGAAGGTTCAACCACTACTAGTTGGGTCTCTACGAATACTGGTGTCCCCCAGGGCTCGGTGTTGGAGCCTCTTCTGTTTTCACTATATATCAATGACATCGGGACAGCCATTAAGTACGCCAAGCGATTGCTCTTTGCAGACGATCTCCAAATATACGCCTCATGCCCGCCTTCAGATTTGACTGGGTGCATACGGAAACTCAACGGTGACATCGCAGCTATTAGTAGCTGGGCTACAAGAAATCGTCTTCGCCTAAATCTACTTAAAACTAAGGCGATCATTCTAGGCCAACAACCATCTTATTAACCAAATAAACCTTGATGATCTCTCACCCTTAGGCGATGGTCAAGGAAAGATTCCATTTGTAACCTCAGCTAGGAATTTAGGAGTAATCTTGGATTCGAAACTGAATTTCCACAAACATATTGCCCACGTTACGTCTAAGGTCAACGGTGTTTACTACCAGCTGTAGCAGTTTCGAGATTACACCGACGTCAACCTTCGGAGGCACCTAGTTACTGCATTAGCGTTGCCACATATCTATTACTGCTCAGCTGCTCTTAAAGGTATCGGGGTTGTCAACGACCTCAAACTTCAAAGACTGGTCAACAAGGGGATCAGATGCATTTTTGGGCTGCCGCGTGATGTTTCTATCTCCTCCTACCGGCGACAGTTGGGCTGGCTGACCGTGAATAATGCCAGGAAGTGCTCACTTGCCTGTCTGATATACTCCTCTCTCTGCCAGAATTCTCCGACATTTCTTACAGATCTTCTACTAATGCACACTTTAAATCGCCCTCTGCGAAGTCCTCAATCTCAGCAACTGGTGATACCTAGCCACCGTACTGAGGCATATAAACATGCTTTTGCAGTTTCTGCGCCTTACCCGTGGAATTCTATTCCTGAGGATATAAAACTGTCACCTTCGAACCCGACTATTAAAACTCAGCTAAAATCTCACTTGCTAAACCAGGAGAACTCGGTTGACTGCTCTGATCTGACTGCTTATCCACTTGCTTTCCTACTACTCTGAATTATTTATCCCAACTGTTTCGTCCATCAACATTCGAGCCATTTACTTGGGTGGCAGGTCTAATTGACTATTTTATATATTGGTAATTTTATACTATATCATATCGCTTACTCTGGTGAGGGAGCCTAACTTACTATTAATTCCTATTCTCTTAAGCTCGCTTGTTTTAGTCTTAGTTTTAATTTTTAATGCTTAATTATGATTTTAGTTGTAATCCTTCCATGCTATCTCGTGAAGCGTATTATTCAATCCTAGGCAGGTCTAATTAGTTGTAATCGCTATCAATTTACACTATATTATATCGTATACTCTGGTGAGGGAGCCTAACTTATTATTTAATCCTATTCTCTTAAGCTTGCTCGTTTCAAAGTTTAATGTTTAATTATGATTTCAGTTGTATTCCTTCCATGCGCTTATTCTCGCGAAGCGTAGTATTAATCCTATTGTATCAAACTTGCTCATTCTAATGTTTATGCTTAACTATATGATCTTATTTTTATTTTTATTTGTATTTCTACCACGCTTGTTCAAATGCCATTATCAATCAATCAATCAATCAATCAATCAATCAATCAATCAATCAATCAATCAATCAATCAATCAATCAATCAATCAATCAATCAATCAATCAATCAATCAATCAATCAATCTCTCCCCCTCTCCCTCTCCCTCTCCCTCTCCCTCTCCCTCTCCCTCTCCCTCTCCCTCTCCCTCTCCCTCTCTCTCTCTCTCTCTCTCACTTGCTCCACGGTGCAAAATGCCGCGAATTTTGAGCCGCACGACTTCAAAGAGTAAACCGTCTTTCCTCCGGATCCGAAGGTCTTTGCAAAGTATCTGAGAGAGAGAGTGGCCTGATCTAATTAGCGGACCACTCTCGAAGGGAGCGTGATAGCCTCGCCGCGAAATTCCTTCTCCCTCTATCTATCAGCCCGCGTCAGCTGGAGTTTCCGCTCTCCCCGTCGCGCAAAAGTGTTACGCGTGTAGGGACCGTGAGTCGATATTACGCGCGGGTCGAGCAAGTAGGCGGAAAGGAAAAACAGATTTTCTAAGGCGCGAGTTATAATTCCCTGGATCCCCTCCGGTGGAGCTGGGATTGCGGATGGGAAGCACCAGTGGAACGTACACCGACACCTCCTCGCCAAATAAACTCCGTATACCCCTTTGCGAACGCGCAATAAGGAACCCTGGCTATACGATGGCGGTTTGGACGGAAAATAGGAAACCTGCGAAAATCCAGGTGGAGTTTATTTTGGCGTATCGTCTGGTAGAGGAGGGTAGATTGTAAGGCGCATATGGTCGCTTTTAATAAAGAAGGAAATATAATAATCATACTAGGGTTTACGTTCCATAGAATGTTTTGATATATTAAAAATTTCCCCCATTGTTCGCGCGTGATGCATCACGATATATGTGATAGAGAGAAATTTTGGAAAATTTTAATTATGACTGTAAGTATTCTACATGGAGGCCAAGATTATGCGGTAAATTCTTATATCGGTGTATGATAGTAGTGAGATTGATATGCCGCTGTAGTATAAGCATTATCATATGTTCTGACAGCTACAAACACATTTACACATTTGTAATACACTGTAAGAACATTTTGAATCGAATCTAATATAATTATATACCTATAAATTTTGTATTCAATACATTATGAAATTGGCATTAAATATTTGTTGGGCCTTATAGGTGTACAATTGAAGAGTGTGACTTCTAATTAGTCTAACAATAAGTGCCAAAAAGCTAAAGTTGGGAAAATCGACAAAAGCAGGCAGATGCTTCAAAGGAATATAGTCGAACATGTCTTGTAGATTTTTTGAGTTTTAAGCCTCTACGTATGCTTTTGAACATAGATCCTTTTCAGATGCATTGGGGTTTGCACTTACGACCGTTTTCAAGCAAAAAATATATTTTTGAAAATATGGCACATAGACTAATTAGAAGTTACACTCTTCAATTATATTAAATATACTAATTTCACTTACTATGTAACAAAATTCATGCTTTACGAGTACAAGTGGGTTCAGGCTATGTCAGTCGAATAAAGCATCGTTTCGACCGGAAATAAAAACAAAATCCATTTTCGTCATTCATGCTCATTTCGAGGCCTTTTCCAGCCTATTTTTAGACCGTAAAATGGCGTTTTTCCCGCGTTACACCGACCGGGAGTCCGCAGGCTGTCAAAAGATTGCTTAGTCCGAAGTGGGTCCTTTTTCCAAACTGATAAACGCAACATGAAATGAGCCGTGTATACTTCTGTTTGTTTTGTTTTGAAAAATGGGCATTCGCGAGGTAAAATAGAATATATCATTCAGCTGAAATCCTCGGATTTTTAAGACTGTGTTACGACCTCATTAAACACAGTATGAAAAAACCTCGGATTACCGCCTAATGACATAAGATAGTATTTCCTTGTCCCTAGTGCAGACTGCACGCAGCAAGCACCAAGCACTTAATAGCAATCAATTGACGAAGAAATATTTTCTACATCACTATTGACGCTTCCAAAATGTTCAACAATATTAGATTTTAGGCGAATAGCGAGTAGCAGGTGAGGTAGGAGAACAGAGGAATACAATGATGTGCTTCTACATCCCCTAATCGCATCTCTGTCTACGATGATTTTAGCAAGTAGCAAGCGTTCGCTGCTTGGTATTTACTGCATGCAGTCTGCACTAGGAATTAGCACTATGTACGCAAATCGATAAGCGAGATTAGCCCTACACTGAGAAAAAAGTGTACTTGATCGAAATAAACGTGCCTTTGGATAGTCCCAAGAGCGTATTTATTCGATTTAAATGAGTATCGGTTGGACGCAAATATTATATTATTGAATTAATTAGATGTTATTTGAATCAAATCGATATTTATTTAAATCGAATAAATACGCTCTTGGGACTATCCAAAGGCACGTTTATTTCGATCAAGTACATTTTTTTCTCAGTGTAATAATGTATATTAGCCCCTTAGCGCCCAGCGTCTTATTTATAGAGGATAGCCATTTGGAATTTTTTCTATCACTTGCTGAGAGCGACAAATCATGCAATTTTCGTAAAGAAAATCTACCAAAAATGAATTCGGGCGCTAAGGGGTTAAAAAGATCCATCCATGGTTCGGAAGTGATTTTGAAGATTAATCAGAAATTAAGAGAAAATCGTAGGTTCGACGCTTCTGCATAGTTTGACATTTTCGTATATTAACTAATTCTTCGTATTAATTTAACTTTTTTTCCATGTTAAAATTAACCGTACGTAGTGAAAATATGAACTACTTTCGATCTTTCAGAGTGAACAAAACGTTCCCATGATTAATACCTAATGTAATTTGTTTAAAGTAGTTCTCGTAGCACAATTATTGAATACTGCTTTCTAAATAGCTGATGAGACGGTTAGTTTACGGCGGAAGAACCTAATAAATATTTATATTTGTAAATGAGAATTAAATTTTTACAAGGAAACAGTTAGTTTGAAAAAAACTATTTAACGTCTATTTTTATACATGAGTCGAATTTTATAATTTCACGCTTTCCACTGGTCGTGTGTACCTACCTATAATAAACATACCTAATCCTACTAATCAGTAATTACTAGATACATATGTATGTACGGTGGTAATACTGACAATATTTCGAGTCAAAACATAGAATTTTAAATTATCACATGTGCACTTTAAATGCCCGAATAATATTTAGCCGCGAATAGATAATCAACTTAAATGGTTGAGAATTTGTTTTATATATTGAATCGCATCTCGTAACTCGAATCCAAATTTCTCATGACCCAATAGCTAAAGGGGGATTCTCACTGGGTCGTGAACCAAGTGAAAGCACTACCTGTATTGTGCATGTGGCTCGTCATTGACGTGACGCAAGCACAATAGAGGTAGTGCCTTCGCCCAGTTCACGACCCTGTGAGAACCCCGCTTAACGTCGGATAGTTCAGGCATCGTCGAACTGAAATCGTTTTGATCCCGAAGAGCTTTAAGGAGTTCATCCAGGTTGATTTAGAATGTAGTCAGATCGTCACGCACCTAACGGCTGCTCGCTAAAATACGACGTTCCCAGCGCCCATATACCGCCGTATGTTGATACCATCTAATAGTTGCGCGAAAAATGAAGAATGTGGCATTTAAACGACGCAAAAGCGTAGAGGCAGAATATCATTAAACCAGTGTTGCCACATTTACGATTATGCGAAATACAGCACCACTGAATTGACGGCATCTCGCCAGCAGAAGCTTTAATGCCGGTTTCTTTTATTCCTCCTTATTATTATTTTTCTTCCTTTTTCATCTCATATATTTAATCGCCCCGCGTTCAATATTGTTTCAATTCCTTTTCCATATAGAAATCTATTCGTTTCGTTAGAGCTGCTGCGTATTTTCTACACCAAAGCGGTATAGTCATAATAACATAACTCTTGATATTTGAAACTGTACTGCTAGGAGATGTTTATTTCGTCTGGTCCGTGTACGAAGCCATTTACAAACATCATTTGCTCTATATTATTGAATCGTTTGTGAGATATTGACATTCAAAGTACAAGCATCACAATGAGTGAAATGGAAATAAATTCGGGTACCTAACGATATCTGAACTTAATTCCCTCTTACTCTTACTCTTACTTACTCTTGTATTTTGCCGGAAATGATGGAACATCCGCCATATAGCCCCGACTTGTTCGCTTATGGCTTCTACCTTTTTGGACCCCTCAAAGAAGCGCTTGGAGGCGAACGTTTTGACGATAACGACGCGGTGGAAGCATTGTACTCCAATGGCTACAAGATCGTCAGAAGAATTTCTACGATGATGGAATAAAAAGCTCCCAATCTGATATGAAAAATGTATTTCTAGGGCGGGAGACTATATAGAAAAATAATATGTGTTTCTAAGCTTAATTAACCCTGAACTGGTATGGTGATTTTAAAGAGACATAACTTAGCATTGTTCTTGGGTCATGATTGACGCAACCATTCCAGTTGTGGGTTAAATAAAGTTAGAATTTTTTACAAAACGAATTCCGTTTACATTTGATACACCCTCGTATTCGAAGGTCTCCTTAATAAGAAACACCACGGTGTATAAGTGAAATGTTCTTTATTTCGGAATGAGAATTTAGAAGATCTAGGGAAAAACATGGCGGCTTTCTAGAACATCAACCGTGCAGAAGCCTTAAAGCTACAGGTCACTATGACTCCTAGAGCATCAACCCTTCGTGCCTTACAGTTGTAATCGGATATCTACAATCTTGATACCATATTTCTGTGATCGCAATGTGTAACTCCCGCGGCTCTCCGGCTATTCGCGCCAAGTGCTTCGTGACAGAATTGCCAGTGTCAATGCGGCTATTGTTGTTACCTCTTTCATTGGCAAAGATAAAAAGCGAAACAAGCCTTTCTCTCCAACGTCCACTTTTCTAAGGGAACATATCCTCCTACCGTGCCAAATGCAGGAGATTCCGGTACATATTCGGATACACCGTGTGCGGACGCATTATACCGCAAGTCCTCCTTTACTTTCATTTTCGCGCTGCTTCCCTCCACGGTATTTCTCTCTATATTTATCTAATAGCAGCCCCGGTCCGTTTTCTCCACTCCCCTCTTCGCATAGTCGGTTGCGCGCACTTTGCGCCTCCATTATACGGGCAGTTTCCTCCCCGCCCAGGCATGTCCTCGAAATAATTAAGAGTTCATTAAGTCAAGATCGATTGCCGTGTTTAGAGCCAGCCAACGCTGCATTCACCCTATACCCTGCGCGCTTCAACTACACAACGGGAATTCATGAATAGAGGGCCGTGGTTTATAGGAACCTCCACGTATTTTTAGAAACGGCGCGAGATCGGGTAATGGCATCGAAGACAATACTCTGAGATTTATGCTTCAAATGATAACGGCAACCGTGAACCTCGAATTATAATTGATTCATCGCAGCCTCCGGGCAACTCGACGCGCAACGACTGATACGATAATCCTGGCGGAACGAATTGTCGCTTGGTTGAAAATAAAAGCGAAACGAATGTAAAAAGAGATATGATGTTGTCCGTCGACATCTTTTACCTTTGATGAATTTTTAAAAATGAATAGAAGAGGGCGATATCGTTTGAGTCACGAGAAGTAGTATTTTTTCGGCCCCTAATCGGCCTATGCAATCACAGCTGTCATTTTCTGATCTTCTCCATTCTAACTCCTCAATTCTATTGTTCTCATTCGTATGCAAACCTATGCACAAATAAAAGCTGCACGCACTCACAATGTGCCAATTATTCACATAAGCCAAATAACCCTAGCTTTCCTTAATCGCAACTGTTAGATTGATACGAGCCATCTCGTATGTAGCCATCTGTACAAGCGGGTCACTCATCACAGTACTACAGTGCATGTGAAGTACCTATAGCTGTTTAATAACATGAAATCCATGTACCTATAACTTATATTTAACCCTTACAAAGCACGGTGGCATATTGAATATGCCACCTAGATTATCATCATAATTCTTTGAACATGATGATGATTACTTTATTTGACTGACCTTATTTCCATAAACATAGTTGCCCTTCAGGTTTTTGGGGTCGTTGATTTCAAATTTGCTATCAGATTTTCAAAATTCAAAATGGCGGATCCAACATGGCGGACCAAATTTGTAAAATTGACTCCGATCATGGTGAAAATTGGTATACATGGGTTTTTGGGGTCGCTGATTTTGAATTTGCCATTAGATTCGGGCATGCGCCGCGTGTGCGGCGCGTGGAAGTTGAAGCGAGAGAAAGGTAAATCAGAAGCCCACGTCGCGGTTTTTCCTACATTCATCTCGAGGCAGAGAGCCGGTAGATGAGAATCGCCGAACCCGCTTATCGTGAAGATGCCGAGAAAAATAGTGCAGACGGATATTTCAAGTGATTCTGAGTCTGATGATGGACTTTGCAATTATCAAAAGATGAAAACTTAGAAACACAAAATGACGATATTCCGAAGCCGAGTAAATGTCAGTCTGTCGACGAATTGATGATACAATTCAACGGACAAAGTAGTTTGAAGCAGTATATGCCGGTTAAACCTATAAAACTTGGAATTTTGAAAATATAATAACACATTTATATAAAGCATCACGAGATACCCATGTGTACCAACTTTTACCAAGATCAGAGTCAACTTCGGTACTTTTGTCCGCTATATTGGATCCGCTATCTTGACTTTTAAAAATCTAATAGCAAATTCGAAATCAGCGATCCCAAAAGCCCATGTATACCAATTTTCACCATGATCGGAGTCAGTTTTACAAATTTTGTCCGCCATATTGGATCCGCCATTTTGAATTTTGAAAATCTGATAGCAAATTTGAAATCAGCGACCCCAAAAACCTGAAGAGCAACTATGTTTATGAAAATAAGGATATCAGGAAAATGTGTGCTTCAAAGGGTTAATCATACAAATAGATTTTAATTCCGTTCTCTCTCCCATTCTACGTAGAGGAGAACAGGTATAATTATAACAGAGTACTGATCATAGTTGGATAAAGGATCGACCTAAATTATCGTCAATTTACAGATTGTCGGTAGAGTATGTAGTGAAGATTTACCGAGAATTTTGGCGGGATATGAAAAAGTGGAATGTATGAAAAATTAATATTACCGCGCATAAGTAAATTTGAACAACTTTCGTAATTCTTAGCAGTTTCTACAATTGATGATTCATAAAAGTTCGACTAAATTTATTCAAAGGTACACAAATGCCACTACAAATACCACTTATAGTTTAATGATTTAAATTATCCGTGTCTCTGCTAACAGATTCGAATAGAAAAAGAATACGTCGAGGGACAATTATAACATTGCTCACGGGGATAATGGTGATGAACTGAAAAGATTGTTTAATATATTAGGAAGATAACTAATACGAAAAATAGATAGAAATCTTTCAGAGGATGTATTAAATAAGGCTGCAAATTTGGTTATTATAGTACAGGGTGGGGCATAGGAACCTGACAGTTTTTGATTGACGTATACTGGCGACTGATTTAGGTGACGTTGCGGAGGTAGTAGCGTATCTGATGCCATTTCAGTAGCCGTGGAGCAGTGGACCGGGCAACATCGCACGTTCATAATTGAAACGTTTTTTAAGATTTTAAGGATTGTCAGCTGCCCAATACCGAAAGCTCTGTTTATTTACACAACCAGATAACTCAAAATGAGCTTCATCTGACATAAGCAGAAAGTCCAGGGTATTTCCTTCATTCAAAATTTCAAGTATCTGTTGAGCAAAATTTAAAAAACGTTTCAATAAGGAACGCACGATGTTGCCCGGTCCACTGCTCTATGGCTACTGAAATGACATCAGATACGCTATCAACTCTCTTAACCTCCGCAACGTCACCTAAACCAGTCGCCAGTATACGCCAATCAAAAACTGTCAGGCTCCTATGCTCCACCCTGTATTACACACCTCTAAAGCGAAAGACTGGTAGTTAAAAAATTTAACAGTTATCATGCGTCACTCAATCGCTATATTACACTTCTCCATCTCGGCATCGTAAAGACATGTTAATAAAATAACGTTAATATCTAAAATATATTATACGTTTTGGGACAATCAAAAGTGAATATATTGTATTTTTCTTCTAAATCAGATACCATGGCTTATTTTCTATAGAACAACTCTCTTGTAATTTAATAATCATACCTTGTATACGCTGTAAGAAATTGTGGTATTAATTTTTACGTTTACAACTCAAGCCGAACATCACATTACATGTCTTTAATGCATTAGAAACTCGGTAGATTGTTTCTACACGCGCCTTCAAGTATGCAGCTTCGTGTCTCACTTTTCTTTTCAAAATAATATGTTATATTATGATACACACAAATGGCACACATTTCTCAACAAGATTTATTATACGTTATATATTGCTCTGCACACACCTAGATTGTTTTTACCACATGCAAATTTTTGGTGCAATGGTTCTAACTCTATTCTAGCCATTTAGTAAGGAAATCTCTTTTCTTATTAATTGTAATTTTGTTTACTTAAACCTTCGGAAATTTTCTCGAATATATTCCAATAGAAAGAGGATCCCTAGACACTAAAAGTAAGTCCTTCTTTCTCTACCGACGATATGCAGTGTGGGGAGAAAGTATGGAAACCCCTTAACAACTTTGAGAGATTAAATTTTTGTGAAAAATACTCAAGACAAAAGTTATAGGGTTCCAAGGAGGACATATAACTGTGACCTTGAATTTAGCCTTGACCTTGAAGGTCATTTTAAGGGGTTAACTTCAATATTTTTAATGGAAACCTCTATTTTTACCTCGGATTCTAAAAAAGCAATAACTTCTACGTTTAAATATGATCTTTGAACTACTTTGAGATCAAATACTTATCAGGTAAAGTAATGTCAAGGGCAACTTCCAAATATAATATGAAACTTCCATTTTTTACCCCGGACTCGGAAGGAGTAGGTATCTTCAAATGATGTTGAACTTGGACCAAAGATCGATTTCAAGTTCAATGCCAAATCTACCTGCTCTTTCTGAATTCGGGTAAAAAATGGAAGTTTCCCGTTAAAAATTGGAAGTTGCCCTTGACATTACCTCTTGCTTGATTTTCGATCTCAAAGTCATTCAAACTCCATATCTGATCGTAAAATTGCCTACTCTTTCAGAATCCGGGGTTAAAATAGGGATTTCCATTTAAAATTCTTAAGTTGACTTTCAAATAACCTGGAAGATCATGGTCAAGGCCACATTCAAGATCATTGTTAGATGTCTCCCTTGAAACCTTACAATTCCCGTTTCAAGTATTTTTCACAGAAACTTAATCCCTCAAAGTTATTCAAGGGTTTCCATAATTTTTGCCCATCCTATATCCCGGGTGTTCACGTCCAGGCTCCGAGATTGGGTGTAGCTTAATTCAGATATATGTGCTGCATACGCGGACTAATAGTGGCCCTGCAGTCTGTACGGCCATCTATTGATCGATAACCGAATTGCATAGATCTCGAGGCGCCGAAATTATTGACGTCTAATCGAGCATTGCAATCTGTCAATAAATTTCAACATAACCAAAAATTATAATCTGTACACCTAGCGTCAATGATTCTGATCGAGCCGCTTTGGGTGACGATACTTCAATCGAGTTGATCGTAGCTGAAAGATTTGAGTGAATCTTAGTGTTTTTCCATGAAGGATAACTTTGATAGGTACTTCATGGAAAACAAGAAGATCCGTTCATGCCGTTTAACTACGATTGACTCAATTTAAGTACCGTCTCTCAAAGCGGGTCGATCCGAATCATTGACGCTAGGTGTACCTGCAAGGAGACCTTCCGAGGCCGCCGCTTCCGATCTTGATGAAACTCCGTTTTAAAGTTTATCGAAAAATGAGAGACCCCTATTTTTTTATAGCGGCCCAATTTTAGTTTGAGGGGGTCAAATGGACCCCTGAACTTTGACCCCCCTCGAGCTATCTCCGAAACGAAGCGAGATAGATGTAAAGTTTAAATGTACGTGTTGTTTGGTTTTTTCAATGTAATAAAATGCTCTAAACAGATTTTATCTATTTCGCTTCGTTTCGGAGATAGCTCGAGGGGGGTCAAAGTTCAGGGGTCCATTTGACCCCCTTAAACTAAAATTGGGCCGCTATAAAAAATAGGGGTCTCTTATTTTTCGATAAACTTTAAAATTACGGAGTTTCTTCAAGATCAGAAGCGGCGGCCTCGGAAGGTCTCCTTTCAGTAACTCAGTGGTTGTTTGTGTTCCCCAAATACGTACCTGTGTGTGTGTGTGTATGCTGCGAAGTTAACGAGTGACTTCAGGAGTGACAAAGACGGAATTTTGGATACTCCTAACCTAAAGGTAATGATGCCTATTTCCACGTCAACCTGGAGGTAGAATGTTATGGACGCGTACCTCCAGGGCAATGTGAAAATGGGTATTCTTACCTTTAGGAGTATCTCAAATTAATTCGTCTTTCCTCCTGAAGTCACTCATTAACTTCGCAGCACACACAGATACATATTTGGGGAACTTTAATAACTACTGAGTCACTGAGTAGGAACAGGTTGTGATTCTTGGTTATGTTGATATTTTATTGACAGGTTGCATTGCTCGATTAGACGTCGATAATTTTAGTGCTTCGAGATCTGTACATCTCGGTTACCGATCAATAGATGGCCGTAATGGCTGGGCCACTATTGATTCGCGTATGCGGCACATTTGAATTAAGCTCCACCCAGTCTCGGAGCCTGGGCATGAACACCCGGTACATACGTGCATACATAGGTGATGAGACACTGCCGGACACTGCTTGCAACTCGATGATTGGTTGTAACGTCATACAAGGAGCGTCCACCAACCGTTTCAGGAGAGGGTTCCTAGTGTTTGATCACCTGACTCAGGCACTAGGGATCTTCTATCGAAACGTTTACCGGGTACTGCACTTCATCACAGCCAATCGTACAGCGTCCTTGGGCCAATAGTGTATAACCAACAGCCTACAAAGCGCTATGTAGCCTACCGTCCTATGACCCGCATCCTGAGAATGATTGTGTATAAGGACAGGTGGAAGTAACCAACTAGGTAATTTAATTCACATTAGGAATATACTCATCCTCAATTATAAAAATACATATTATTTCCCTACCGTGTACCTATATCGGAAATAGAGCCAGGGGTACGTGGCCACGGTCGCGAGAATGGCCGCGGCGGAAGAAACTTTTTCACGCGCGATGCTCCTCCTCTCTCCTTTCCCTCATTCTCTCCCCCTCACCCATCTCTCCCTCACTATCCACCCCAACCCCTCTTCCTCCCAGCCTCTCTCCCTCTCCCTTTGTCTCTCTCTCCTGCTTCCCTCACTCTTCAAATTAATATAATAATAGGATATTATTTGTATGCCATGGTCTGAGGTATAAATGCAGGAGGACGTACGCGAGATGAATATTGCGAAGGATCTGCAAGTTTAAAAGGACGCTGGCACATTTGAATAATAAGATTTCGCCTTTCCGTAAGTATGTCGCATTCACGTCGAAGGCATTACGTCGGGCGATCGTTAAGTCGGCGGGTGGATAGGTACGTAGGGCACCGTACGTGCGATAAATTCGAAGTAACTATTTCGCACATGTGTCAAGATTATGTCTCATGGTGCTTCTCGCGACTCTCGTCTCGAATTTTCGATGGATCGACGCCACTTCAAATTTCGACATATGCGCTAAAGTTGGAGGGTTACGCGTTTCAATTTATCGTCAAATCGATTCTACTGGTCGTCCAAAAAAAGCTGCTCCCGAATAACCTTGCCTTGGAGAGAGCACCGAGAAGCTTCTCCTAACGACAGTTTAAAGAATTTCCATAAAGCGAAAAGTACGTTTCCACGTTGCTTCCCCTTTACCTTCCTCCCTCTAACTCCTACTCCTTTGTCCAACCATGTGCTACGCTCGAAAGAAATGCACGAGTTAATTAGGGCGAGCTCGGAAGAAAAAAGTTTATTTTCACCCAAAAGTTTGCTCATTTCCTTGCCCCCACGATCCAGGGGACGATATTACACCTTCACTGATATATAAACCTGAGTGGTGGGAGTGATGACGGCGGTAGGGCGGGGATATCTTATATCGAAAAAATTGTCATCAAATTTAAGTCGTTTTCAAAAACGTACAAAGATCCTTTGAGACGCAATGTTTAAAAACTAGTCACTATATGCATCTTTTTAATGACTTAACCCGATGGTTGACCCTTGCTTTGAGAAGGAAGTCATATTCATGCGAAGTTATTTAGGAGGAATTTTTAAGGCGAAAAAATATAGGTACTTAAACTATTAGTTCTAAATATGTGTAAATGCTGCTTTATAAATATTACTAAACATCATTACGTAACTTCTACTCCAATTAGAATAAATAGTACATAGAAAAACGCTAATCGGAGAAGTAAAAAAATATGTTTTTTTGTCAACTATTATCCGCTTATTTCCTATTCATGAATGGTCTATAAGCCACTTGTCTAAAACGTCAGTGAAATTGTTTAATCTAAAATTGGATGACTCTCGGGGTGATCCTATGAGGAGATCCTATTAACAATAAACGAAACTTAAAAACTTTAGAAACAATTCTATTGCATGGAAATGTTCGCAATTCTATTGCACGACCTCGCCGACATTACGAAGATTTCGTGAGTTTTTTTCGTCTTCTCGATAAATGTAATTTAAAAATTACATACCATCGCGTCGCGATGAAAAGGGATGAAAAACAATCGGTTCGATCGGGGATTCCCTCGAAGTAGTTGGATCGTGAAGTAAATCGCTCGGATGACGGCATCGTCTATATCGAAGGTTGATCGATCAAGACATTAGGATCTCGTGAGAGACGTGCCCACCCTTTTAAAAACGAAAGCCGATGAATTCAACAAAGAATCCCAACCGCCGATAGAGAATTGAACAGTCCCCTCGAATTCTCACCCCCATTAAAGTTATTACTCGTCGTCTGGAGTAACAAGAACCGGTAGATTACCCCAAATCACCGCGACGATCCGCCTAGGAATCGAGCTACTCGTTTTTCCCATCACTCCGCCTCGATTCGAACCTTCGTCTCTTCTCTGTCACAAGTGGAAAAGACCATTATCAACCGTCGCCCATAACGAACTTAAAAATGATGATTGTGCGAGCGATGCGATTAGGCAGAACCAATTTCATCGTCAAATGCAATATCTCAAAAGCCTCGTAATTACTTAATTAAAGATCGAAGACACTCGAATTTCGATTTTCGACGATGTCAATATACGGAGTGCGTTGCACAATCTACTTCATAGAGAATCAGACCATGAATATCGAAATCCACAATCTCTTTAATGTTTTGCTGCTTTTGTTAGATACGATAAAAAACTTCGTACCTAATCATGACGCAGTATAATGAAAGGTGCCTCTCGAATGAGTGTGTTACGAGCAAATGATGCTGACATTCTACTATGTATCCTTCGGTTATTTGTGATGACTGTTAGCTGCTAGCCTTATTAAATGAACAAAATACATTATTTTAAATAAAATAATGTAATTTAGAATGGAAATACTTTCAAAATTTACTATAAATTAAAAACTATGCAAGAAAATATGTGGCGGCTCCGATAAGTAACTCGTCTGTACCTATAATTTAATTAATTAATAAGTAGGTATTATTTTCATTACTTAGCAGATTTTATGTATGTCAACACTCTTTAATCTTGAATATACTGGAGTTCGCCAAATATTTTCTTGTTTAATTTTCGATTTATATTAAACTTTAAAAGTAATTCTATTAGAAATTATTATTTCATTTAAAATTTCAGTATTAAGTGATTTCATTTTTTATATTTGGTATAGATATCTCATTTCGTTAATTTTTTGTTTTAAAGATACGAGTTTATTTTCTGTTTGTAAAGGATAATAAGTAACGAACGCAATAGTATTTGGCGTAGTTTTTTTTACATCGAAAGTTTTTTTGGGGTAATTTCATATCTTTTTCTAATATTAGAATTTTACACGTCACGAGGCAAGAATACGGCTTAAAGGAATTAGACATTTGAGTGGCTCAGTGCCATGCTTGCCTAACCCATGAAAATTTGAATTTTGCGCTTTATTGTTTAACATCATATACAGGGTGACTGGTACCGCGACGTATTCCTTTGAAGAGGTGTAGTAGAATCCACTTGTTGATAGTTTTCGAGATATTTTAATTTTTCTGTTTTCTTAGAAATGGACTACCTTTTACTACTAATTGTAAAATAAAAAAAAAGGATAATTTTGTTTATGTAATTTTGTTTGCCTCTACCGTTAACACACATAGTAGTTCATGTTATGTAACAAAAATTATGTTAAATAGTTTGATATGACAAAAATACAGCAGCTAAAACCTGCAACGGTTGTTGGAAACTTTAACCCAATTGTAGATTCACCAGGATTTATTTCAAAAATTTGTGAACACATTAAACGTACAAATTATTTCAAAAACTTCTCTGCTTCATCACCTTTCGAATAAGGTATAAAGTTTTAATAAATATCCTGTTACTTCCAGGAATAATAAAAAATTAGTAGGTGCAGACACAACTTGGTCCTCATAAAAAATTGGGAAAATAAATAAAAGTCCATAAATTTATTTTACATTTTATTTGATCCAGTTTATAAGAGATGTTCAAAGTGACTACCTCTACTTCTCATGCAAATACGAGCCCGTTTCCTTATTTCTGTTCTAGTAATCCTGTTGGAAAAATTATTTCATAGAATTATCCCTTTGACGGCAATGCTTGGTTCTCCACCACTGCGCGGGGCAGAGTCAAGCGTGAGACCACAGTGTAGTGGGGAGAGAGTGACAAAGCCGTCGCAACCCGATGGTTGCTGGGCACCGACGAAACGTTGAAATGCAAAATCACAAAATAACCGGCGAGTGGGTGCTGCTCAGCGCACAGCTAACTACGAGCCTGGCTGAATGAGAGTGGGGGGCTATTTCTGTGACGTCAGTCACTAACACATTAAGCAATCGCGCGCGATTGGCTGTTCCCTCTCTCCAACTCACATGACAGGAATTGCTAGGAGTTTAGCGTCAGAGGGTTATTGATGCTTTTTGTATCTTATGTATTAATTGCTGTTATTGTATTAAAACTTGTTACTCGGTGGTTTTCGGGGTCGCTCATTACGATTCTAATATCCAAATTGATCTATACTCAAATCCAAGATGGCGAATACAATATGGCGGATGATGAATTTCGGAAATTTTTAGAATTTGAAGATTTTGGCTCGAAACTTGTTACTCGGGGGTTTTAGAGGTCGCTCATTACGATGCTGATGTCGAAATCGGTCTAGTCTGAAATCCAAGGTGGCGAATGATGAATTCCAGATATTTTTAGAATTTGAAGATTACGGTCCGAAACTTGTTACTCGGCGGTTTTTTGGGTCGCTCATTACGATGCTGATATCCAAATCGGTCTATTCTCATAATCTGCCATATTGGATCCGCCATCTTGGATTTGAGAGTAGACCGATTTGGATATCAGTATCGTAATCAGCAACTTAAAAAAACCCTCGAGTGACAAGTTTCGGGCCATAATCTTCAAATTCTAAAAATTTCTGGAATTCATTATCCGCCATCTTCGATTTGAGACTAAACCGATTTGGACATCAGCATCGTAATGAGCGATCCCCAAACCCCCGAGTAACAAGTTTCGAGCCATAATCTTCAAATTCTAAAAATTTCTGGAATTCATCATCCGCCATATTGTATTCGCCATCTTGGATTTGAGTATTAGATCGATTTTGATATCAGAATTGTAATGAGCGACCCCGAAAACCCCCGAGTAACAAGTTTCGGGCAATAATCTTCAAATTCTAAAAATTTCTGGAATTCATCATCCGTCATATTGCATTCGCCATCTTGGATTTGAGAATAGACCGATTTTGACATCAGCATCGTAATAACTGACCCCAAAAAACCCCCGGTACCAAGTTTCGGGCCATATAATCTTACAATTTTGATAAATATCTGGAATTCATCATCCGCTGGTCGATATATCGACCACCCCGGGTTCTAAAGGTTAAGGGTAGGTCCAGACGAAGCGATTTACGCGCGGTTCGAGTAGCGCGTTTCTAATCACGCGACTATAATAACTAGAGATTCATATATTCCGTCCAGATGCAGTCGCGCGTTTCGTTGCTCAAATCGCGCGTAAATCGCTTTGTCTGGACAGGGTCTTAAGGTATTTCAATGGTGACAGTCGTATTCAAATTTTTTGCTTCAGGACTTAGTACAACTGATCACAAACTGTATTACGCACGAACGAAACTTTTGAGTAACTCTATACTCTCTGAGCTCCTTGCTACACAGAGACCTCCTGTGTACAAATGTACCTCACACATATACACTGCCTGGCCCATTAATCGTGGCAACAGTGCTTCTCTCTCCTTAGAATACCGCTATGTGCCTGCCACTACGTGTCGTAGTGGGGGCTGCCGCGCCATGCCACTGGCTATCCCCTCTCCGGTAGCAAAAGTACTACTGAGTCCCATAGTCACAGGAGAGGGCTAAATCAGCTGTGCGCACTGTTGCCACATCATCGTTACTCGTCCCCACCACTTTGCAGTTTCAAGAAAAATCTCAGTTTTTGAGTTATAATTTCTCTGAAACTATATGGCTCAGCACTTCCAGTTTTTGTGAACATAATCCTACAATATCATTTTATTCGCCGTTAGTTTTTCTTTAATATTGTAAGATTGGTTCTGTAGTTATAGCTCAAAACGTCACTGAGGTACCGTCTTTCTACATGTTAGCCATTGAAAGTCAGTGTAGAAAATGCTACTTTGAATTAACATTTTCTTTTAAACTACATGGCTCAGCCTTTTGAAATTTTGGGAATCGATGGGTAATATTTCAATCTTTTGATTGGCAAAATTTCATGAGATTCGTAAGAAATTTTGCCAATCAAAAGACTGAAATATTACCCATCGATTCCCAAAATTTCAAAACGCTGAGCCATGTAGTTTAAAAGAAAATGTTAATTCAAAGTAGCATTTTCTACACTGACTTTCAATGGCTAACATGTAGAAAGATGGTACCTCAGTGACGTTTTGAGCTATAACTACAGAACCAGTTTTACAATGTTAAAGAAAAACTAACGGCGAATAAAATGATATTGTAGGATTATGTTCACAAAAACTGGAAGTGCTGAGCCATATAATTTCAGAGAAATTATAACTTAAAAACTGAGATTTTTCTTGAAACTGCAAAGTGGTGGGGACGAGTAACGATGATGTGGCAACAATGCGCACAGCTGATTTAGCCCTCTCCTGTGACTATGGGACTCAGTAGTACTGTTGCTACCGGAGAGGGGATAGCCAGTGGCATGGCGCGGCAGCCCCCACTTCGGCACGTAGTGGCAGGCACATAGCGGTATTCTAAAGGCCAAAGCACATCTAGGCGAAGCGAAGCGAAGCGCGGCTGTGCAACGCACACTTGGGCGAAGCGAAGCGCGGCGAATTCTATCCCCTTCTCTACCAGGTATAAACAGCTATACCTGAAAATATCCATATATGGATACCCGGGGAAGAGAAGGGAGGGAAGGGAAGCGCCGTGAAATGTCAGTCATTTTCGCCTTTTTCATTCATTTTCGCCTTTTTCAAACTGATGAACGCAACGTGAAATGAGCCGTGTACATTTTTTGTTTTGAGAAATGGGCATTCGTGAGGAAAAATAGTATATGTCATTCGCGGCGGAAATCCTCGGATTTTTAAGACTGTGTTTAGATCGTAGCCTCCTCCCCAAACCATGCCTCGTGTAACGACCTAATTAAACACAGTCTGAAAAAATCTCGAATTTCTGCCTTATGATATAAGATACTATTTCGTGTGAGAAAATTCATTTCGTTGACGAGATCTATCTTGGAAAGGATTTTCGAATCGTTAACGGAAGTGATCGACGAAACTTTACATCCGTTAACGAATTACATTCCGTCCGCGATAAACATTTCTCGCGGCGCTTCGCTTCGCGGCGCTTCGGTTCGCCGCGTTTCGCTTCGCCGCGCTTCGCTTCGCCGCGCTTCGCTTCGCTCAAGTGTGCGTTACCTCGTAAGAATCAATGGAAATATAAAAGGTAGCTTCGCTTCGCCTAGATGTGCTTTGGCCTTTATTCGAAAGGTGATGAAGCAGAGGTTTTTAAAATAATTTGTACGTTTAATGTATTCACAAATTTTTTAAATAAATCCTGGTGAATCTACAATTGGGTTAAAGTTTCTAACAACCGTTGCAGGTTTTAGCTGCTGTATTTTTGTCATATCAAACTATTTAACATAATTTTTGTTACATAACATGAACTACTATGAGTATTAACGGTAGAGCGAAAAAAAATTACAAAAACAAAACTCTCCTTTTTTTTTTATTTTACAATTAGTAGCAAAAGGTAGTCCATTTCTAAGAAAACACCAAAATTAAAATATCTCGAAAACTATCAACAAGTGGATTATGCATATTGTGGTTTAATCGACTGCAAATTGTCTCTACTAACACCTCTTCAAAAAGGAATACGTCGCGGTACCAGTTACCCTGTATATGCAGCAATATGTCAGTGCAAAAGTGTTATGTTTGGAAAAGGTTTAGGCAAGGATGGCACTGATTGTGAGCCACTCATTTTATGGTATTTAACGTAGGATGGACACGAGAGTGCGGGCCATAAGAATGGTACGAGTGCGAGTGAGAACATTTAACCAGTGCACCAGAGTCTCTCTACCGTACATAGTCCTACTGGATTAGTTTAGAGAAATTAGCGATAGAAAGGTTCTCATCCTTTCGCCATATATTCGCCACAAACGGTCGAGTTTGTTAGTTAGGAACCCCATTGCGAGTAAGAACATGTAGCGAAAGGATGAGAACATTTCGGTCGTTAATTTCTCTAGAATGGTGAATCCAATATGGCGATTCGAAATGCGAGAAATAATTTGATTTTCATAAAATTCGGTATCATAAGATGATAAACATATCTTCAAAATTTCATCATCTAAGTTTTTGACGTGACTGTTTTCAAGTGTGCAGTTCAAATTTTTAAATTTAACACAAATTAATGTACTAAAACTCGTGTGGTTCTTATACAAATTTGATAGGCAAGAATTTATTTAGTCTCTAAATACGAACCTATAATTGCAATTCTAAAACATAAAATGGTGGATCTAATATGGCAAAATGGAACGCTTATTTAATTCTTGTAAAATTTGGTAGACAAGAGTTTTTCAGGGCTCTACACCTCTCTAACGATGTTTAGTCGTGTCTATTGCGCGCCAATCATTGGTCATACTTAAGGAAAATAAAAACATAAGCTTCAGAAGATCTGGGGGATTTGGGGCAAAGCCTGGGTTTGTTAATGTATTATGGGGGATATCGCTAGTTTTTAAAAAATGTTCACAGCTTATGGTTTACTCTCCATTGTCAATATTTCACTCATTCTACTCTATCTATCACCGATATTTGATGTCTCATAAAGATCACTTTAGTTTCAAAGCAGTGATCGGTTCTATAATAACAGGTGTCGATGTTTAAAATGCACCGAACAGCATGAATTCATCTGCGAAGTTCGCAAATTTGTAATCGTGCAGATATATGTTTATTGTTCAAAATTCGACTTGATACGAATTATTTTAAATTTTCATCAACTTTGTCATCTCTCCCACCGTTTCCAAGATATTTGCAACTGTTCATAATATAAATAATTATCGATTTGCGGTGTATGGTAATACATCATGGCGATTGAAAGCTCGACCTTCTTTTAGAAAAACCTTAAATTTTCTCCGTTTCGTTGTATTTCTCACAATTTCTGAGATATTTGAAATTATTCATTGTTTAAATAATTATTGGCTCGTACTGTACAGTAACATCATAGCAATTGAAAACTCAACCCCCTTTAGAAAACTCCAAATTTGTCTGCGTTTCGTCGTATTTCTCACCATTACCGAGATATTTACCATTGTTTATTGTTTAAAAAAATTATTGATTCGCTCTCTTCGATTGTATCATGGCTAAAGAAGCTCGAATTCCTTTACAAAATCCCTAAATTTTCTCCATTTTGCCGTATTTCTCACCGTTTCCCAGGTATTTGCATTAATTTCTTGTTTAAACAAACGATCGACTCGCTCTGTTCGGTAGTACCATTACGGCTAAAAGTTCGATCCCATTCGTAATCTCTTAATTTCCTCCGTTCTCTCACATCTCTTACCGTTTCCGAGATATTTACAAACGTTTATTGTAGAAACAAATTATTAAACACTTTATCAACTCGCTCTGGGCGGTAATATCATCAAGATTGAAAGTTTGACCTCATATACAATACCCGCAAATTTTCTCCGTTTTGCCGTATTCTCACCTTTTCCGAGATATTTGCAATTATTGTTGATTGTTTAAATACTTATCGATTCATACTACACGATAACATCATAACAACTGAAAATTCAACCTCGTTTAGGAAACTTCAAGATTTTCTCCGCTTCGCCGTATCTCTCACAGTTTCCGATATATTTGCATAAGTTTATTGTTTACCTAAATATAGCCTCTTCTGGAGCCTTACGAGGGTACTTCACTTTCCCTAGTTCTTGGCGCGAGCCTTTATCAAGGCTCTTGATAGTATATTAATTACTTAAATAGAAGTGACAATTAAAAGTACGCACTACTAGAGTAATAGTGCATACTACTAGTACAATAGTGTGTTCTTCTGCAGTCAGTAGTAAGCACTGCTTGTACCAGTAGCTATATATCAGTATGAATAAAACTTTAAGAAATTTCATATGAATTCGCGTTACCTTGATATTAAAAAAATATAAGGGCAATAAAAGAATTATTAGTTCCAATGATTTCGAATATTGCAAGAAATAATCATTTCATGTGAAAATTGTATACTATTTCATGTGTTCACAATATTTTAAGAACATTGAGAACAAGAAATCATGTTATTAACATTACGTACCGTATTTATAAAACTAACATGTACTACTTCAAAGCTTTCATAAATTTACAAATAAAATCAATAAGATATTTTAATGGTAACAACATTGCATTGCATTGCATTAGTCTTGATATTAGCATGCTACTTTTAAGCATACTCAAAGCAGACACTCCAATAGACATGTCATTTACTAGCAGGCTATCTGCTTGATTACGGCTGAAAAAATATTTTGTTGGGCCAAGTAAATACATATTAATTATTAGAATGTCTCGTTCATTCAAACAAAAACAGAGTAATAGCTAATGAATATTTAGTTGGCACAAAGAAACATTTCTTTCGTCATAATCAAGTACTCTGAGAGAAGAGGTCTAGTTAAATACGAACCTATATATATAATAGAAAAATGTATTTAATAGAAAATCTATTTAAATTAAATAAATGTTTTGCGTATCTTTCTAATTGAGTACGAACCTAGTAGAACATTTATCTAATTCAAATAGAGTTCTATTCAATGTGAATAAATTCATATTCTTCTCAAATAAATTTTGTTATTAGGTTTTTACTCAACTAGACTTTTTTCCCCAACTCATTCACAATCTCCGCATCAGCTGCTCGTAATAGTATCTTATGTCATAGGGCAGAAATCCGAGGATTTCAGCCGAATGGCATATACTATTTTTCCTCACGAATGCCCATTTCTCAAAACAAAACAAACAGAAGTATACACGGCTCATTTCACGCTGCGTTTATCAGTTTGGAAAAAGGACCCACTTCAGACTAAACAATCTTTTGACAGACTGCGGACTCCCGGTCGGTGTGACGCGGGAAAAACGCCATCTTACGGTCTAAAAATAGGCTGGAAAAGGCCTCGAAATGGGCATGAGTGAGGAACAAATTGTACTAGCTGTTGCGACCGATGTTGATATTAGTTCTAAATTAGTGCGTTACTCAGATCGTGATGATAATGAATTGTAGGAAATGACATGTAGAAGTCTGCTTGCGACGGAACACGACTGATCGATACTAGCATGCTCATTACCAAACACCGTCCACACTTGCTTGTGAGCAATCCCTTTTTCACCCCCGCCTCAGGTAGCATGTTTAAAAATCGACCCTCGGTCGATTTGTGCGCATATTAGTTCAAGCATGCTCGATAATAGCAAGGCTTTCGATACACATACCACTAAGTAGCAATTGCTCAAAAATAGCATGCTTTCGTGCTACCTAGTAGCATGTCTATCTGTACCTTTATGAATCGTTTCTCGCAATACCCATTCAAATGGATACTGCTATACTTAGAACATTAAATCAGCCTTGCAAAGGGAAGAAATGACGAGATCAACAGATGACCTATTGGAAAAATCTAACACCTGAATTATCAGGTATAGAAGGTCATTTTACCACTCGATATCGCCTAAGCCCCTCTTTAGTGTCAGAGACGATCAACCTTAAAGACTAGTTGCCATCGGCGAGCAGTCGCTCGGTACTCGCTGAATGCCGCATATCGATACCTACCTTACTTTGAAAACCTCGTAAGTGCAATTTTTGACAAAAATGCCATTTATAGCTTACTGCGTTAAGGTTTAAAATCTGAACACAGTAAGCTATAAATTGCATTTTTGTCAAAAATTGCACTTACGAGGTTTTCAAAGTAAGGTATCGATATCTGGTCTAACCTTTAGAATGTTTTTAGCCCACGCTAATTTCAATATAGAAGAAACTAGAAAAATGTTTTCAGGTTTCGGCGATGTACGAAATAGGCGTTTCTCTCCTCTTTGAGACCTCGGGACGAAACCCGTATCTATTTAACGCGGCAGTGCTTGCATGTGGAAGCTTTTATTCGGACTCGGGCAAGTAACGATTTTCAATAGAGCCAATGAATACCCTTATGTATGACTCTGTGGACAGAGAGTACTCGACGAGTGGACAACGCCGTATTGTTAGACCGGCGTTTTCTACATTTGCAGAGAGAGGAAACTTTTCCCATGGAAACTAGGTGGAGAGGTTATTATTTGACAGAGCTCCACATCCAACATTCTCCTTTTCTCTGCCAACCGCACAGGCGGACCAACTGCAGCACCGCGCTGTGCGAACTTAACTCGGTGAACCACGTCATTCAAATTCGTCTCGCCCGGTACATACATACGAATTTCCGAGACGTCCTCGACTCCCGAAACCGCTCTAGAAATCGCGCGGTACAATTCTTGGAAAGTTTCCATTCCTCCGCCCGTTCGAAAATGTTCTCAATAATCATTGCGAGTTACCAATTGCGACTTACCTGAATTGTTCGAATTTTCGCGAACGAATCCAATATACATACATAGATTCATGTCTTCAGCGAGAATCCGTCGTATAAGGCTGAATCTACAAAGAACGATCGGATTCATTCACTGTCCAAGCGGTGTCGATGTAATGTTTGAACGTGCGCATTTAGTTATGTTACTCGTAGTTACAGAATACTCGCGCCAATAGGCCGGATCGTATTTATTTGTATTTACTCCTCACCAATAACGAGTTGCATTGTACATATTATAGCTATCGTTTCATTTAACTATTTACATTGCAAAGGCAAATAGTAGGTCGAGTAGGGGAGAATTGCCTATATCGTACTGCTTCCTAAATCGTACCACTTCACTTTGTAAGTGAAAACGGGTAGATGTAGCCCTATAATAGCGGTTACTTGAACTATTTGCTTGCCTTATTGGCGGGAAAAAGTTATTTACGCTTGTGACAACGTGCTCCCATTATACGGAGCTTTTTCGATTTCATAGGTTGTTGATATAGTTTCTGGAAGCCACACATAAGGATATATTAGCTAATAAGTTACGTATTCATAGTTTTGATGGTAATCTATTGAAAATACAAATAATTTAATGTTCAAAAGTATTGCTAAAACAAAAATAGATTTAATTTGAGGTTAAGAATAATGTTTTCTTTCTTAAAAACCGGGTTGCCTAAATCGCACCTCTTTTAGTTTCCTAAATCTTATTGAACCTTGGCCTAGCCTGAAGAGGTTGTCATTGCAGTGACACCAGATGAATGGTTTTGTAACATATGTGAATTGATCTAAGTCGAGGATATGGTTCAATGTCTACGTTGCAGCATATGGGTTCATGAGAGCTGTGCAGGTGTGAAACCGAAACAGAATATTTTTTTGTGTGTAAACTGTAAGGTAGATTAGGCTGTTTTGATACTTTTATGTAAACCTAATAAAGTTTTTTTCTAACATCATTGTGTTTATAAGCTATAATTAAGCATGTTCACATTTCAAATCACAAAGGTACGATGTGGGAAACCTGTGGTACGATTTAAGCATCTAGGATCCTAAATCGTACCACTTGCAGAACTTTAGAAAATCCTCTTTTTTATAAATTTAACCAAATGTTTTGTTAATATTGTGGCAGAAATGATAAATAAATAACTAAAGGATTAAACAAATACATGCATATTAGCATACACAATGGCTGATAACAGATAACAATCAAAAACCAAAATGTGGTACAATTTAGGCAACTCTCCTGTACATAAGAGATTTTATCATTCAAAGCGAAAAAATAATAGCATAGTCTATTATTTTGATTTAGGTAGCCAATCTTTTATTTAAATATTCTGCAATACTAAAAAATTCAAAAAAACAGAATTAAAGGTCTATACAGTGAGTTTAGAAAGTATTCGTGTACCGCGAGTCTTCTGTTGATAGCGTGCTGTCTGGTATTCTTTCAGGGGCAAAGTTTATAAATAAATGGTCCTAAAAATATCCGAAAAAAACAAACATAACAAATGTCAAAAAATACACCAAGGACTATGAGAGGCTACTTAAAAAATTAACCCACTAAAAATTTTGTCTGGAAAAACCCCAACAAAAATTGCACGCTGTGTTTCACCTCACTCCAAACAAGATATTACACTTAAGGGGTTACACCACTTTGAAATTTTCAAGAAATCAAAAAAATTTTTTTTGGCTGAAAATTCTATGGTATACAAAATAATATGCGGTTAGTTACAAATCTATATCTAAAGTGAAAGAGCAATTTTTGAAGTGTAGAAACAGAGACGTGCATAAGCGCACTAATGTTCTCGCTAAACTTTAAACGCGTTTTTCTCAAAACTACTTTTTAAAAACCGGTGAGCACTCTAGCTTGGCCAATTTTAAATCAATCATCTTGATTCTTTTTTTATTTTATTCGTTATATGTTTATCTAAATACGTACGGTTTTTTCAAATATTGAAATTTGCGTTTTTTATGCCACATTAATTAACGAAATTTAGGGCAAAATATGTATCTTTTTCCTTTCAAATCGATGCCATTTTATGGAAAATGCATATTTTTGAAAACGGCTACGTATATCGCTAGCTTTTGAGCTACAGAAACTAATTCTTTTTCGTTCATTGTTCTAACTTAAACCTGGACTGAGTTATCGTGCCCACCGCACGATCATCGATTTTCGCAGCGCTCCAGTAAATCGCCTTTAAAGCCGCCATTTTTATAAATAAAAAAAAATGCAAACCAAATTTTTTGAAGTTTAATAGTAGTATAATACCTTACTGTACTTTAATTTGGATAAAAACGTTTCAATTCTTCAGAAAAAATTCTTGAAAAACCGTAATTTTTGGGTGGGTCAAGGTGGTGTAACCCCTTAAGGAAGTATTAAGGTCAAAGCACATCTGGGCGAAGCGAAGAGAAGCGCGGGTGTGCAAAGCACACTTGGGCGAAGCGAAGCGACGGGAAGCGCGGCGAATTCTATCCCCTTCTCTACCAGGTATAAATAGCTATACCTGAAAACATCCATATATGGATACCCGAGTAGAGAAGGGGTTATATGTGCGAAGGGATGGGAAAGGAAGCGGAAGGGAAGCGCCGTGAAATGAGCCGTGTATATGTTTTGTTTTGAGAAATGGGCATTCGTGAGAAAAAATAGTATATGTTATGCGGCGGAAATCCTCGGATTTTTAAGACTATATTTAGATCGTAGACTCCCCAAACCATGCCTCGTGTTACGACCTAATTAAACACAGTCTGAAAAAACCTCGAATTTCCGCCTTATGATATAAGATACTATTTCATGTGAGAAAATTCGTTTCGTTGACGAGATCTATCTTTGAAAGGATTTTCGAATCGTTAACGGAAGTGATCGACGAAACTTTACATCCGTTAACGAATTACATTCCGTCCACGAAAAACATTTCTCACGCGTCGAGAATACGCCTCCAGACTTGCGGCGCTTCGGTTCGCGGCGCTTCGCTTCGCGGCGCTTCGCTCAAGTGTGCGTTACCTCGTAAGAATCAATGGAAATATAAAAGGTAGCTTCTCGCTTCGAGTCGCTTCGCTTCGTCTAGATGTGCTTTGACCTTTAATACCGAATGCAGTGCTAAGTACCTGTACCAAGTATTTTTCAGGGTAGGTAATACAAGAGACGCAGAAAGGTGTATTAAAACTTCGACTAATCCTTCAGACATCTTCTATGGCTTAGCCTGCAAATAACTCGGTATAATCCAATCTAACAAAAGTCACCGAAATCGAAATAACAGATAACTATACCAAAACAGGCCACCAATGTTTAAAATGGTACTTGGCGGGCCTGTGCCTGAACAAATTGATGAATATTTGGTATTTGATTATTATAATATTACGTATTATTATATTATAATTATGATAGTTGGAAGATACAGAAGTTAACTAGTGCAAAATTAGAAATGACAACTATCCCGCATAAAAGAAAAGTGTGGCTAAAGTATCGCTATAGTTTGGAAAAAGTTGTACCAAAAATGTATGGCTATGGATCGTATCCCACATTTACAGTCAGACAATTTTTTCATATTGGCTGAAAAGTAAAATTTACTCAACTTATCTGTATCTTTTTGATTCAATTCTGTTGTATGGGTTGTTCATTATAAAATTATAATGACTTATTCAGTACTAGAATATGGTTCGTTAGTAATAATTAAAGAATTTAATAAAACCAGACCATTTGCACGCGCAAGCGCGCGCCTAAAACATATTTCATAACGACATTTACATTTACTTCAACACTAATTTTATTAAATTGAATTTCCCCGCTTTAACTATCGAATAATATATCGATATCGATTATCAACTAACCAATGGAGATAGCTGACTACGACTTTCGATTATCGATATTGATTATCAACTAACCAATAGAGATAGGTGACCACGACTTTCGATTATATCGTGCTGGATTTTATTAGATAGGATAATACATTGAAATAATATCAACTGTCAAGTTCAGACATCGATTATAGCATAACTTCGTACAAATAACTGAACTTTAATTGAAGAGCACATCGTTTACTAACTGAAAGTCTAGGATATGATCCGTAACTATACTTTTTTTACGCGGAATGCTAAAATCCTTCAATTACTCTGCACGAAAGGGGACACTTTAATTTATTTGCCCTATAATTTACGTTTTCCATTCGGTGTGTATTAGTTCTGACACTCATATTGTCTATGTCATATAGGGTGTTTCACTCAAGAGGTTCATATAGAGTATCTTTTTATACTAATAATTTTGCCAATACACTTATCTCGACGGTAAATTGCAAAACGTTACTACATGATGGGATCAGTAGTGGTTAATTAATCCTTAACCCCTTCAGACCTGATTTTTTTTTCGCGGACTAAAGAACATTTTTAATGATGTTTTAGCCTTTGGGGTATTATTATATTTTAATATATTTTTGCAATCTTTATTTTTAAAAAATTTCTATATTCATGTGCAAACAGTACAGTTGTATTTTTGCGTAATATTTTTTAATAAAATAGCTAAAATCCAATGTACATACTCATATACACCAGGTCTGAAGGGGTTAAGTTAACCAAAAATTATTCCATCAATCATTATAATTTTGCTATTTACCGACGGGATAAATATTGGCAAAATTAAATATACCTCACACGAACCTCCTGAGCCGATTACTTCGTGCATTTCCGATTTTAAATAACTTTATACTGCTTTAAGAAGTTAACTCAAATCAGTAACTGCATTATCATACATGTGTATCACCTGCCCAACAAAATAGCATTGATTGTACTCAACATTTACGGTAACTGATTCAGTCCGAATATAATACGTACATACCTTTTAAGAATAACAATATATGTGCTGCAATTCGTGTCTTTGCATAGTTTACGTAGTTTTAGCTTGTCACAAAGTAACCTCTTATATTGTTGATTTTTTACGTAATTTGACGCAGTTTTCTTCAAACATAAGAAATTAAGGTAAAAAACAGGCCATGCTTTGCCAAAAGACCATATTTCAATATGCGCTTACCTGACTTCACGTATAAAATTCACAACACGCTTGTCAACACAAAGTTTACGCTGAACGGCGCAAAGTGCATTTGTCAACACTTTTTGACAGCTCGTGTAGCACTGGAACGCTGTTGCGGTTGGCGTCGGCAATTAGACAGTCGCGCACAACAGTATAGTTGCATACCCATTAGGTACCGGCGAAGTACCTTTTATTAAAAATTTGGCGAAAATTTGAGAGTTTATAATTTTATGCTCTCTGTCACAATGTTACCCCCCTCCCAGTCACACAATATCTCCACTTTACGGTATGGAATTTTAATCGACGGCTTAAAAACGAAACGGTTAAAAGAAAAGAAACTTTTTAAAAATCATCAGCATATTAGCCGGCCACGTAAACTTGTGAATAGAAGAAGCAAGAAATAATTAATTTAGTGAAAGTAAATCCAAAAGTGCTTTCCACGGTGATAGCTATATTGATGAAGAAAGAAAAATAATGTAGAAGTGCATTCAGTAACAATACGTTAACTCTTTAACCCTACGTTAGGCGCGCGGGCTACAATTATTATTATAGCCCACGCTTCTTCGAATAGTAATAAATCTCAGAAAATTAATCAGACCCTAGCGCTCTTCTCAATAGCTGTTAAAATTACATCGCTCTGCCCGATTAGTGTATCTCCACACACTTGAGATGAGTGGTGGTTGTTTGTTTTTGTGCTCAAAGTCGTTTGATCTACAATTGTAGCCCGCGCGCCTAACTGCGTAACATTTTTCGGATAGCAGAAATTTTGGATTTCGTTAGGTTTTACTAACTTGAGTGAGTATTATTTTGTTAATTAGCAGCACGTATATACAGTATGTCCCATGGATAACGCAAGTATTTGAATTTCCCTGACATTTGACTTTGGCAGCGCTTGGAACGGTGCTGTAGTTAGAGTTGGCTTCAGAAGAGTGCGCTGCGTTCTTACGAGCCGTGTTTCGAGAGCGAAAAGTGTAAAACGTCTGATTTCCCGGGAACTGTCAATTCGGGAGATCGAAGCGTCTAACCTCGAAATTAACTGAATTTGTAAAAATAATGGTAAATAATGTGTAGAAATGATGAGAAATAATCATACAGGTTTCGCGCGCGGAAACACGGCTCGTAAGAACGCAGCGCACTCTTCTGAAGCCAACTCTAACTACAGCACCGTTCCAAGCACTACCAAAGTCAAATGTGGGGGAAATTCAAATACTTGCATTATATCCACGGGACATACTGTATAGCAATTAAATGAATTACAAAAAACTACTGAAAACAAAATGGCGGACCCGAAAAGAAAGCGTGTAGAGCAAAGCACGAGCACAAGTTGTTCTAAATGTTCCAGATGTACCACCTAATATACCAGAAACCTCTGTGTTAGACGTTGTCATATTTTTCCCAGGAAACGTGGCAAATCTATACGTAAAAGTGGTTTGCGATGCGGAAGATATGCGTGCAAAGAACATATGAGGGATATCTGCACGACATGCTTGACGGACTAAAAATACGTTATGTTCGGAGTTCCAGAACTCAACCATTTTTTATTGTTTTCTTTGTTTTTTTGGTTTATTTCAGAGTATTTATTGTGCAGTTTTGAGAATGTGAAGTCTTGCTCCTAAAGATAAATATATACTTATTTTTTAGTATTACATGCGAGATGCTTGCGAAATAAGGCACGATATTGTCATCATTAGATTTTATGCACTTTTAACAATACATTTAAATGTTAAAACAAGGAATTTGTATTTTTTATAATTTATTACATCTTACTGAGTATACGCCATGAATAATCCAGCTCCAAAAAGGCACAATTTGATTTTATTTCAAATTCAAATTGGTCTACATTTGTAGCCCACGCGCCTAACCATGTTACAAAAAGGGGCGCGCCTAACGTAGGGGGGGGGGGGGGTTAAACGGATCCATTACTACTAGAGAATCACAAGAAAGAAACCACTTATTACTGATACAAATTGAAAGAAAAACCAGACTTTTTGCAAATGAATAAGCGACCCTTCATTCTCATATACGTTTGCCCACATTCACGTTGCTCATGTCCGCTAGTTTAGCGTGCACTCAAGCCGGGTATACGAAGTGTAAACAATGTTGTACACCGTATACACAATCGTCCGTACCCAGTTTCAACCGAACGCGAGCGAGCGCATTCTTTCAAGTTGTTTACGTTCGATGCTACTGTCTACATTGTGCGCAACTACTCGCTCTCGTTCGTTCGTTATCTTTTGACATGGAAAAATGATGAACGCTCGGTAACGGAAATACGTAGTTCCGAGGAGCATCATGCCAAGGATCGGTATCGGCTTCAAAGAACAAAAACGTAGCGAGTTTCCATTTGCACGCCGCGCGCAAGCACACCGTTAACGATAGGCATCTGCGCGGAAAGCAATGCGGGTACCGCTATCAACGCGAATGTCGCACAAACGTTTCATTTTCTCCGCGGAATTAAGTAACCACCGCGGTCGTTACGCACATACGCGGTCGCTATTAACGGTTTAATTAGCGTAAGTTTTCATTTGCGGGATTATACGTCCGCGCATGTGTACCCGCGTATATAAAAGTTGAGCAGGGGAGCTTTGTTCGCCGCGCGTTGGTGCCGCTCATTACCGCGTAACCGGTGAATTAAGTAAATCCCGCAACGATTAAACGTATGCACGACGCGTATCGACGCGCGTTTGTCGATCGAGGCACATGGCGCGGATCCATACCGCCGATTCGTCACGAAATAGGGACATCCTCCGGCCGCGCTTTCTCTTTTCCCTATAGTTTCTCCTCTGTCTACCCGAAAAAAAGAAAAAAATGTCACGTAAACGGTGGCAAGAGGGGAGAACATGGAGTCGCGTATTCGAGTAATACTCCATTTAGTCCACTTCGAGCCTTGCGAGTCGAGTCGACAAAAACATTTTTAGGGAACGACGTCACGTTCCGGTACGCCTGACGGTAGACGTGCCTGGGCCACCCTTCTCGAACTATTTATTCCGGCACAAATCGCATTTACCAACTCCAACTGCAAAATTGACTTCCCAACTTTTACGGCGCCTTCGTCTTTACGGCACCCCCTCCGTCGGCTACCACCCTACGCCGTCCCAGCCCACACGGTCCAACTTTGACTCGTACGAAGGTTTACCAAACTCACTTTAAAAAGAACTATTTCTGTCGAAAGCACATCTTGCGGGATTCCGTACAGTCGCATCGATATAAAGTTGCACCCGACTTCCGGAAAGACTTCTACCACGTCAAAGTCGCAATAACAACGACGACGACGACGACGACGACGACGATGCCGCCGGTCCGGGGAAGCACGAAATTCCTAATTCCACGTGCACGAATCGAATCGAGGTCGTTGCCAAAAATATTAGGATACCCAAGGATTTCGTCCGTTGGTCGTTAAAATTTATTACAGAATCATTCATCACTCGCTTGACCTAGTTATGTACCATTCCTAGAAAGTCATTAGCGAGCTGGAGTGGTCGGTGCAGTTTGAGCTATATGTGCTGTTCGATTTCTTTTCTACGCGAGAATGTATTGATAAATGTGTCGCCCTGAGATGACAGACAAGTTGCTCGTTAGTGTGACATGTTTATACGTTCCATTGGATACGGATATTCTTTCGGTCCAATGTGGGCAACCGGTCGTTCGCTCGGAAAATGCGTAATAAAATTGGAGAAATGTAGAATATTAGACTTCTATCATTTATTGTGTAATCTCAAATGCCTGATATACGATTTGATCGTATAGTTACTGTATGATTAACTTGTAATTTCACTATACTTCGTACAATGTTATATATGAACTGAACGTTTTATCAATAGGAATGCAATTAACGTATCGATAGGTATACTTACATATGTGAGGGGTATAGTTTCAAAGTGTACAACCTCCATGGGACGTTAGCATGGGAGGTTGTACACTTTGAAACTAAGTACATCCCTCATATATTAGATAGACAACGTTCGTATAACAAATGGCGCAATTGTACACGAAAAATATTCATTAGATTCCATATGTCTACCAAAATGTGTGGTTTTTCTGCGGTTATCCGTTTTGAAACACGCGATGCCCGATCAAGCAAACGTCACCGAGATTCCTTCTTGTTTCATCGGCTAAACAAGACGAATGAGGTCCAGACCGTCATGTGTGAAGCCTATAATTCACAAACCTTTAATTACAGCGGACCTTATACTAAAATTGAAATTAGCCACCCATTTGTCTTCTCCTTTGGTTTAATCGTGATTTGCCGGGTGATTTATCGTTTCTACAGGTATCTCGCTAAGCAACAGCTTGCACCCCGTCGATGCTAAGGTATATAATGCAATTTAAACTCGTGTCTATAAAAAATTCGATTTCACTCGCAGTGAAAAGCAAAGCGCTTATGGCAGTGTTGCGTGTTCGCGCGGTAATAACAAACCGCGCACGGATACATACCGCCTCCATTTTAACTGGTTGAGAAATATATCCATCACTAGCGGTAGGTGCGCGCTTCATTCTCATTCATGTATAATATCTCCGCATTGGGATCTCCTCGAGAGCTCAGGCCGAGGCGATCATGCGTATCCCGATGGGTAAGCGTGCGGTCGTCGTGGTATTTCTTACGCGCTGGCTCGACTCGTGTTCCGGATCACGTAGCAATGTTGTTCTTGGCCACAGTATACCACCGATTTTACACCGCGTCTTTGCCTATCGACGCAGATCGCAGCTGTATTGAATTCTCAAGATATAACTTCTCGAGCACGACGATTGCGAATTACATGAGGGTCGCGTTACCTTCACCCGGTAGTCACATCCGTTCTTCTTTAAAGTCTGCCCTTGACGGAAATCCCATGTTTTATATTATCCTGTTTGTGGATTACGCGAAAACAGGGTCCCCATTCATCGCATATTATTGTATATCTATATTTACCTATACGCGCGTGCAATCTTTATCTCAATTTTTTATTTTGGCAAATGTCCAATGTACCAAAGATTGTTACAAAGAAGTCCTATCTACACTCTACATTCCTCACTCGACGCCCTTCTGCCTTTGCGCGACCTCCTCTTCACCCCTCCCCCTTCCTCGCGCGGGCATCGCCATCAGAGTCTTCCTCTTCCACTTCAGAATAGGATTCGTCGAAAGCGATTCCTCGGTGCGATAACTCCACCTCACGATGATTGCTCCGCAAGCAGTGTAAAAGCGACCAATTTTTCACCGCGCGCTTTCTCGTTATCCGATCGCCTTGCACACCGAGCACGCCCGTGTGTATATATGTATATATATATATATATATGTTTTTTTTCCAGTACAGATATATATATATATATGGAGTCGTATACGGCAACGATAAGGTTATATCTGTAGCATCGTAAAACGCCGAGGATCGTCTGGTAAGTCTAAGGTGAACTGGATCTCCCCATTAGCATAAATGAGAAAGTCTGGAAGGATACCTTCCTCTTGCGTGGAACGGCACGTGTATTTACGCTCGTTGCTCCACGGTGCAGTGTGGTGTCGATCGCGCGGCCGACCGTATCGAAGGATCTTACGACTTTCGCGTGGCGATTTGCGACAGTCGTACGTGGACTGGAGAGGGATGAGAGAAGGTTCGACAATCTAGTAATAATCGCCAGAGCTGATTAACGTAATGACGTTCAAATTTGTCGTCCTCTTACTTGTTTTCGCGAGGAGTATCGAGGGAGCGGGTTTACAAGTGGCGTTTCAGTGGAAGTACATTGACTGGTTCGGACGAGCCGTGGAATTGACTGGCAACAAATTCATACCGGGTAACGCCTTTACGCAGGACGTCGATGTGGATAAATTCGGTCGTGTGTTCGTGACGAGTCCTAGATGGTTAGAGGGTGTGCCCATTGTGTTATCGTTGATCACTAACGTACAAGGTCCAGGTGGCCCTCTACTCGTGCCATATCCAGATTTTTCCTGGCACGTGTTTTCCGATTGCGACTCACTGATATCCGTATACAGAATAGCGGTAAATATTGACGCACAATATAGGATGTATTTTTGGTACCCTCAGTTGCAAGAATTATTTATAGCGACTCATCGTATTTCGTTGGGAATTGGGAATATTATTCCAATACTTCGATGGTAGAACCTTCGATACCCAGATGGTTGTACGCCATGAGCTGAATCGCAATTCAATAACATTGATATAAATATGTCACCATATTCTGTTACTAAGTTGAATTGTGAAGGTTGTTTCCCTAACGATGTCGATACGTTATTTCGGTTACGTTGATGTTCTTCAAATTTGATTAGGTCGAAGTCTTAGTGATGGCTATATGCTCATCTTTTATAAAATTCCAATATTAGATTCTTCTTCTTTCGTAGTCATTGTTAACCTGTTGAGAGCCACCTCTTTATATAGTACATTCCTTAAATAGCGGAAAATCCGTAAATACAGGGGCCTACTATGGGTTCCCACACATCCAGGATGGCCTCCAAAGGTTAAAATAAACCATTGACTAAAATGTTTGGAGTTGTCACTAGAATAATAATTTCTTCACTGCAGTAAATAATGATATATCTACACAACAAAGCTAAGCGCTATGATCTTAATGTTTTAGGTTGTATCTATCTTATTTACACTTTTTCATGTTGAACAAATGTACAAATTGAATTTGCCTACCTCATCAGGTTTCTGAAACAATTAAGGTTTAAGGTGAATTAATCGTGTATTTTTATTCTCTATATATCAGTCTTTCAAACGTATGTTACCAAAAATATCTCGTTAGCTAGAAGTAGAAAACCACAATTAAGTTCATTAAAAAAGTCTTAACTCGACCTAAGCAATTTTTAGAGCGAAGTCTTCAATTACAAGTCGATGAGTCGAACGGTAGATCTCGAACCATTCCTAAAGGCGAGGTGTATTGATTTTTATCAACTGTTCAGATCGACGAATGCGATCGGCTCTGGGTTGTGGATACGGGAAGAATCAAAGGCAAAGCAGTATGCCCAACGAAGATTCTGATTTTCGATCTTAATACCGATCGATTAATCCACAAGTACGTGGTGCCGGATCAGCAAACTTTTAATGGAAAGGCTGCTCTTGTTACACCGATTGTGGAGATCGGAAAGAATTGCTTGGATACATTTTTGTATATGGCGGACGTTGATCAAAATGGATTGGTCGTCTATGATCTGTTCCATGACATTTCCTGGAGAGTGAATAATACGAGGGGAAATGCGTTCGGTCCAGACGACGATGCGATGGGTATTACCATCGCTGGCGAATCATTCAATTTAACGGATGGTACTTTGGGAATGTCATTGTCACCGGCCGGGTTTTATGAGCAAAGGTATATTGTGATAAACTATAAACTCATAAAAAACGTGGCAATTGATTATACAAGTGGACGGAAGAAATTTGAATTTTAGATATACTTGATTTAAGAATAGATCAGAGCGCACGTATTTATGGAAGGAGACTCGATAAGAAACATATCAAGTAGGCACTGCAGTTCCCATATTTCCTTTCTACTTGTCCTTACTATAGTTGATAAGTAATGTTTATACTAGATTAATTGTTTACCTTTCCGAGAGATACGATATGTTAATCGTACTCTTGTATCCTTCACATGGCAGGTTTCGGGTAATCTTGAAACTGGTAACGATTTTCCAGTCACTGCGCTTCTTTCCATGTGTTATTGAAATAGCTGACAATAAATACCTACAATATATATACAGGGTGACATTTTGAAAACTTGCCACCCCAATATCTTAGAAAGTTACAGGGATTTTCTAAAAAACAAAAATACGGTTTCGGCAGTGGAGAGGGGGAACCAAAATGACATAATCGGAGACGCACCTACTCCAACCCCCTTAGGGGTAGCCCCCCCAACTTTGTAATCTTAAATAGCAACCCCCCATGTGTGATACAGCGTTGGAAAGCTCTTTAAAAATGCTTTACAACAACACCAAATTTTGGTACCTTTCGATGAGTAGTTTTTGCGCAAATCGAGAAAGAAACTGCTAGAAGTAAGTTGTCAATTTATTTATTAAAGGTCAATTACGTTACAATAAATTTTCGAAATGATTTCCATTGATTTTTCGGACTTTTTCAAATGTTGTTCTTGAAATTTTGCGACATTCTTGCATAATTCTCTGTTTCAGTTGGTTAATGCTTGCTGGTTGAGTTTGAAAAACAACAGATTTCAGATGTCCCCATAAGAAGAAATCGCAGGGAGTAAGATCAGATAATGGAAATCATTTCGAAAATTTATTGTAACATAATTGACCTTTAATAAATAAATTGACAAAACTTACTTCTGGCAGTTTCTTTCTCGATTTGCGCGAAAACTACTCATCGAAAGGTACCAAAATTTGGTGTTGTTGTAAAGCATTTTTAAAGAGCTTTCCAACGCTGTATTACACATGGGGGGTTGCTATTTAAGATTACAAAGTTGGGGGGGCTACCCCTAAGGGGGTTGGAGTAGGTGCGTCTCCGATTATGTCATTTTGGTTCCCCCTCTCCACTGCCGAAACCGTATTTTTGTTTTTTAGAAAATCCCTGTAACTTTCTAAGATATTGGGGTGGCAAGTTTTCAAAATGTCACCCTGTATATATATATATATATAACACAGCTCCACAACAAAAATCGAAAAAATGCTTCCTCTGACCAGACCAGTATATCTATGTTTTTGGGGTCGCTGAATCCGAATCCGGTGTCCGTTTGTGTCCATCACGTCAGGCTCAAGGTCATTTCAAGGTCAAATCCTGGAAAAATAGTCAAATCGATTCAAATTATTATTCCTATATATTTTTAAGGTCGCTGAATCCGAATCCGGTGTCCGTTTGTTTCCATCATGTCACATTTTTTTTAATCTCAAAAAACCATCAATAGATCATGATTTTCAAAAAGTTAATGGACTTAAACCAAATTCGCTGTAGGGAGTTTTTTGGGTCGCTGATCACGAATCTGAAATCGGATTTCAAAAATTCAAGATGGCGGATCCAATATGGCGGACGAGATTTTTGAAAATCGACGGATTCATGCCGAATTTGGTACATGGGGGTTCTTTGGGTCGCTGATCATGAATCTGAAGTCAGATTTAAAAAATTCAAGATGGCGGATCCAATATGGAGGACGAGATTTTCGAAAATTTTGAATTTTTGTAAATATAACCATATTCGTCATCAGCGATCGAAAAAAACCCCTGTACCAAATTTGGCATAAATCCGTCGATTTTCGAAAATCTCGTCCTCCATACTGGATCGCCCATCTTGAATTTTTTTAATCTGACTTCAGATTCATGATCAGCGACCCCAAGAACATAAAGATATACTGGTCTGGTCAGAGAAAGCATTTTTTCGATTTTTTTTTGTGGAGCTGTGTAAGGAATTCTTCATACCAATTCTTATTTTATTTTCTTTTTGTACAGAATGAGTTATCTACAAGGTAGGATCTGTGTATGGCCTAAAGCAACTAATAGTACAACAGCCCTTATCACAAAGAAAGACTGACTAAGCAGGGGGAAAACAATGGGATATTCCAATATTGATCATCGTAGGCCAGACACCGATCCTACTCCTTAGGCAATGCATCTTGTATATGACACCACTAGCTTTGCGCCCACAACTTCGTCCGCATGGATCTCGAAATATAATAAATAGAAATTCCCATAAAATTTTAATCCCCTATGTTACCCCCTTAATACATTCACCGCCAAGCCAATTTTGATAAAACTTCCCAGCACGCCACCCGTAAGAGCAGCTCAGCGGTCACCGGTGTTCGTTCTGGCTTGCTGAGCCGACCATGCAACAAACACCGGTGTCCGCCCTGGCGGTGAATGTGTTAAATAGTCGAAGGATATAGGACTAGTAACGATATGATACCTGGAAACACACACCAGTCCTAACAAACATTTAGTATGCTGGTGCCAAAATTATGCACTGTTATGGTATTAAGTATACACATTCACCGCCAAGACAATTTTTATAAAACTTCCCACCATGCCACCCATAAGGGCAGCTCAGCGGTCACCGGTGTCTGCCCTGGCGGTGAATGTGTTAAGGGATACATTCCCAAATCCTGAAACACGTCATTTTTACTTTCAAACCGAAAGATCAAATACCAATTTTCATAGATTTAACTTAAAAAATAACGGATTTTCATACAAACTTGCAGCCTCTATTTTACTACCTTAGTGGAAGAATTTCGTTAAATCCTTTCTCTTGAGTGGGTATTTATACCATAAAAGGAACCTACTATCCAAATTTCATGTAATTAGCTTCTGCGGTTTATGGTTCGGCGTTGATGAATCAGTCAGTCAGGATATGTTCCTTTATATGTATAGACTATAATATAGATTAGGGTGAGATTCTAATAATTAAATCTTAGGACTTAAGACACAAAAAGAAGACAGAAGGACGGTAGAAAAGAAAGTACGAGGGGATAACATTTGAAAACATGAAATGTTGTTGTTGATATGACCTCTCATTTTTTTTAGATACCTTTACTTCAATTCACTGGCCAGTTACCACGAGAAATTTACAGACGTACGCTACCTGAAGGAAGGTCTGTACCGAGAACCCTTGATCTTTCGGTCTACCTATAAACTTCCAAGTCAAGCAGGCGTTCAAGCGACTTCAGCGAAGGGCGTCATCTTCTTCCAATTAGTTGAATATACGGCTCTTGCTTGTTGGAATATAGAGAAACCCTTGATATCAGAGAATATAGTAATAGTTATGCAGGATGAGGAAGCCCTGCAGTATGTCAGCGGTATCAAGGTTATAGTGAACGCTAACGGCGAAGAGGAAATATGGTTCAATACCAACAGGTTGCAGAAGACTATTAACATGACGCTCAAGCCAACGGAAATCAACTTTCGCGTTATCAAAGGAAAAGTCGACGATTTGATTAGAGGGACGAACTGTGAACCCGATATCTTCTATAGTAGAAAAGCTCCCGATGTGACATTCTTTCACCAAATTTAATGTCGATTAATGTTGGTACGATCGACGTCATTCTTAACAATGAATCTGTTCGTCGATGACGAGAAGATTCGTCGATTTAATAACCAGATCTTCCGTCGTCCCCCACGCGAGGACGCCGCGCTAATATTTATCTTCGTAATAAACTTAAAGTTTTAGATCGCATAAATGTACATTTTTCCGATGCAATCGGAAGGGTGGAAAGAGGATTGATTATCTTCAACGCGTAGCCGGAGGTAGTATATTAAACGAAGTTTTTTTTATTTTTAATTGCGAATGCTACAAAAACGGCGCTAGATAGCCCAAAATTTCACATAAACAATTTCGTATAGGATAAAATTGCCTTAAAGATGTTTGGAAGTACCTATATCTAGCTATAATAGTTTAGTCATAGCGAGCGCTCATATTTGTCACTTGGAAATTCAGCTTTTACACGTACCCAGCGCGCCATATGTTCACTCGAGAGGGCAATGAATTTGCCTGACCTGGTTTTAATATACGACTTCAGTAAGATCTACTGTTCGTAGAATTACTATAATAGTTTATACCGCCAAAGAGCCATTGAATGTACTACATATTTGAAAAATGTCCAACACTCCTGCCATAAATGTGAACTGTACTCTCTCTTGACAATGAAAATTATTTCCTACAATGCTGTACAACAGAGTGACATAATTTGCGTGGCCACCATCCTGTAACATTTTAATTAAGACTCGAATTGAAAATCGTCGTATGACTTTTTTTAAGATTTTGATCAAACTCTTTTATAGCGTATAGAAATTTTCCAATTAATTCTGGTTCACACGAAATAGAAATTACTTTTGCTATTAGAGATGTTATCGGGAAAAGTGCTTTACAAGTATTCTTCAGGAAGCAAAACTGAACACAAATCATTTGGGGTAAAATAGTGGTTGCCGTGCTAATAACGGAGTTATCACAGTTTAAAAATGTTTTTTTTTTCGACCAATTTCACCCTCGGATGCAAGTCGTCCCTGTGAGAATGCCGACTTCACATCTCTTACAATATTCTCGGTGCTTGGTTTTCCAGAGATCTACTTATGATTAGGTACTTTATTCGTAAAAGATCCTTCAAAAAAATGTAGTACTCTATCCGCGAGTTTGAGAATCCCCCCCCTTCATATTTTAAAAGAGATTGAAACAACATTATTTAAACGAACCGTCCAATTGAAAAGAAAAACTTGGAAGAAATAAACATAAAGTATCCTTCTAACGAATTTAATGCTTCGTTCCTAGTGCATGACATCCACTTCTTTCAATTCTAATAGAAAGAACAGAAGCAGCAACTATCCCCGGGTAGGATACGTGGTCTACATCTTTAACAATGGGCATTATCCGTAGATACTGTAGCGATGGCGTGCTAGATCGTTATCTCGTGGCGGAGCGTTTCGTCCCGGAGTCGGCCTGTGGACTCGTCAGTAAGATTAGGCCGACTCCTGTCTTAAGGTTTCTCGAGCGGTACAGAGGCTTTTTCCCTGCTAAAAGTTAGTCCACTGAAGTACAGCAACACTCTAAAGTATGTTCTTCGTGCGATGTGGCAACAATATTTGACGTACAGTAGTATGTGTGTATCTGTGAGTTCAAAAATGGAGTCCAAAACATCTGGTCATGCATCTGTACGTCATGCAACGTTACCACATTGACTCATCAAAGGTTAAATTTATAAAGAACAATTAATAAAAAAATAACGGGCTTCTTAATGAACGTGAAAATTAGTATAGATGATTTTAGTTCATTAAACTTGCTGTTCAAAAAATTTCAGAATTTTTTCACTATTTTTCTCAGAAATATCGCAGTTTGTTGGTTATAACCCATAAGAACACATGCTATTTCGTTATTCAAAAATCTTTGCAACGAGCTTCTTAAAAGACTTCAAAATTTAACTGAATTTTTTTTTACTTCAATCTACCGAATGCAATCATTTTCAAGCATTTCTCAATATTTTTAGTATAATGCTCGAGAAACCTTAAGGTAGCCACAGACGTACAGTTTTTCCTCAAGGTTTGGACTGCGCAGTCCAAGCCTTAAGATTTTCCTCAACGTGTGTGGTGAAGACCTTGAGCCCGCCACGCACTGGTCAATTTCCTTGAATTAGGAGGACAAAATGTAAAAAATGAAAATATTCACAGAATGAAAATAACGGTATACATGAAGTGCTACATAACGAGAGATTCGTAAATGACATAGCATTATGGCCTACGCATGATATGTCCTATAAAATCAAGGACAAAAGTTGCAGTAGCGAAAAATGCCCTTAGTGTATTACATTCTTTCGTTGCGCGTGTACTGTGTTCTATTTGCGTTTGGAAATTATTGCGTTGTTGTATTGTCAGTTTAGTCCTTTGACTACATACAAACGTCATTTAGTAAGTATATAACTACACACACTTGCATAGTAATTTGTTTTTAACAAGGCATACGTAAGGCTGCTCTTGGTAGGGTTTTCAAAAAAGTTTCACGTTCAAATATGTTTTGTTTTGTAGAGAAAATTGTCTACTTTAAAATGAACTATAAAGCTTTATCTACTTCTACCAACTCTACAGAATATAAACGAAACGACACTCTAAGCTACGCTCCCAATGTTGCCTTTATCGCTCACTCTCTGATGCCACTCTTCCTCGGCACACGGTGGCAAATTTTAGTTTCCGCTCGGTATCGCGCGAGAGTATTGGCGATGAGATATACCGGTGTGTTTACTAATTGTATTGCTGAGTCGAATTGCTGTGAGGCTCCCAGCCGCTGCGGACACACAGCGTGAGAAGCGCGCCGTACTTGAGGGGTTAAACAGCTTTGCTCGTCCATTCTCATATAGTTATGCCAATCTTTAGGAAAAACCTTTAACTCGGAAAGGAGATTTATATGGGAGTATTGGCTTCTCTTCATAATATTTCAATAAAAATTAATTTATTAACAATTATTTTTAAAAATATAATTAAAGGAATTTTTATGTATGTATAATTATTTAATGAGAATAATAATTATAAATAAATAAAAATGAATTTATTAACAATTATTTGAAGTCATAATTAAAAGGGAATTCTTTATTTATTTATAATTATTTAATGAGAATAATAGTAATAAAATAAAAATTAATTAATTAACAATTATTACTTCGCCCAGACACTTCTCTTAATATGCTTTTTTTAACGTTTAGCGCGCTTTTTCACCATAAGCCACCCAATTACCGCCAAAGCATCATCGTCGGTAGATGCCATTGCTATATATACTCGAGTCACGTATTGACGTGTACCTCAGTCCGAGTGTGGGCCATCCGCCATTAAAGGAAATCCTCAAGGCTTCGACCTGTGGCTACCTTTAGGGTGTTCGCAGAGCGGCGGGTGCCGCTAACGACTCGGATCAGATCTCGCGGTGGACTTCGAGGGATAATGGTGTTCGCGAAGCGAAAAATGCCACCATCGATGCTCGAGTCGGTCTGCTGGTGAAATTCGATGGCTAGTGTTGTTCGCGGAGCGAATCCTGCCGCTAGCGATGCTCGAATCAGTCTGCCGGTGGTTCGTTATTCTTTTTTATTTTGTATAGCGAGGAGGGGAATCTCCTCAAATGAGACACCCGAGATAGGATACCTTCTCAATCGAGACACCCAAGATGGAAGTAGGGTAGTGTCGAATTCGCTAAGGCAAGCGCGAACCGACTAAACCACCTCCTCGCTTGGTTACCAACCCGAAGGTTATAAACCTGAATAAGGAAGAAAGACCTGGGGACCTCTTTACATGAGGCCGCTGTGCGCGAATGCGAAGCTAGAGGTATGTCAGAGTAAGGATGAGAGCATTGGGTCTCTGGAATATATTCGTGGCTTTGCAGGAGTGATTGCTTAGCACTTGGATGGTTTTGCTGGTTCTGGGGTGAACCGTTAAAAGCGCCGGCTGAGGCGGGTTAGAAAAGTAGTATGTGACGGACCGATTTGGAGCGTCGGCCAATGCGAACCAGAGTTGTATAGGAAAGCCCTGAGAAGGGCCTGTTGAGTATGCTGATGAACGATGAGGTGATGATGTCGACTGAGTGCCACGCCAGCCAGGTTGCCTCCGACTGAGGAAGATGATGCGCTTGGGGCGAGAGCGCGCGCGCGAGCCCAAGGCGATCCACCCGAAGCGGACGAACGACGAAGGCCGACGAGTGGCGTCATCTGCCGGTGGTTGCTCGCCGGCTGTCTTAAATAGGCCTTGGGTGTCCTAGCTGCGAGTTAATCGCAGCCGTTGGTGATACTCTGACCGATGGGACCTTCTCCATCGTCCATGCTCGAGATGACTCCGTGAGCCCTGACTCACCTTCTTCCTGTCGGCTGTGCGCGGGATGACTCATTGTCAGTGCACCCCGAACTCCTCCTTATGCCTCGCGAGTTGACGCATGCCGCCTCGACTGCGACTCACGTGTTACAAGAGAGAGAGTTCTTATTTCCGTGACTCTTCCTATACCTACTCGTATATCGTACATTAAAATTATGAGTAAATTTGCGAATAATATTCATAGTAAATGTATAGTTCACGTAACTTGGCGTAACATTTGAGAAACGAGTTACGTAATTTCTGTTATGTATATGTCAATATATTGTTATGATGAATTTTAAACTCTTAGTTAAAAGTCTAAAGTTTATTACAATGGTACGTGTAAAATTTAAAACATGTTCTTTTCGTGGAGTTTCTTCCATAAATTTATTTGCAATAATAACGAAAACTTTGTTCTTATTTATATGTTTTTACATCGAAAAGTATTGTACGAATATTCGAGCACCTTTTTCTATTACCGTGAAAGTATTAGATACTGCACGCTTAATAAGTTCGAATAGATTATAGAAGCGGCTGCAAGCTGCAACTAAAATCAGCGGATCTTGAGTCTCACACAGAGGGACATTTACCGAGTGTGGGAAGGTGATAACGAGAAGTACGGCTCAGGGCGCGGACCTGTGCGTGACAGCTGGCTTGTAGCAATTTAGTTAACCGTTTTATTGCTGCCTTTCGAAATGTAAGGATGAAGTCTGTAGTTGACAGGCGCGTTGCTCCTACCTACCACGAATGTTTCGGATGATATCGTCAGCGCTACAGTTTGAGACTATTGGTAGGTTGGCTGGAATCCTCTGGTTTTCAAAATTTTCGTCCATGCATTCGGTCCCGTAACACATTTAGCATTAACGGCGTTCGAAATGCGTGGTGCCATGACATCTTGCCGCGTGGTACCTCGCATGCGTGAAGCCCAAAAATATTATAATTTTGCGAAATTCCCGTTATGCACTCCACGTTTTTTTCTGCGCAATTCCACGTGTAAGTAATAGAGGCATATTTGCGATGGACCCTCCCCAAATCTCTGGCAGTTAACCTCAGGCATTTCCGTGGTTACGATAAAATACAGCCGCTCTTAAATTTTGCCAAATGTAATATACATCCATGCTCTCTTCCTCTCCCCATCCTTTCCTCACCACTATTCAAATGAGCGAATGGCGTAACGATGGACTGGCCTTAATTTCTCGACAAATCGCACGGTGCTTAATCAAGTACGCTGGAAAAACGTTCCTGAAAACTGACACAGCTAAGTTGTGATTATCGCCAATTGCGATAAGAGAGAGAGAGCACGTATTCGTACCGTTTATAGATAGCTACCGGGAGAATTCAATACTTTTTTGATGTGTAAACATCTATGCTATGGCTCTGCGGTACGACCTTCCTGGGAAATTGAGCGTCAGACGTAAGTCATGTAGATGTGACTGCGTCAGTGTGTGTGTGGCGCTACTGCGCATACTATTCGCGCAAGCTGGATTATCTCAACGGGAAAACATTTTAGAGAAAAATGTTTAATACAAAACTTTAAGGATTTTCCCTTGGCTACCCAGTGGTCGTATTGGATTTGACCTTGACCGTGACCTTTAAGGTAATATCAAATGCCTTCCTAAACCGTTCATCCGATTGCGATGAAACTTTGGGGAATGGTTGGACGCATGCCCGCGAAGGTTTCTGAGTTAGTAAATCTTATACAGGGTGTTCAAAAAGTACCGGTACTGATGATTATTATGCCTTCCTAAACCGTTCATCCGATTGCGATGAAAAGTTGGGGAATGGTTGGACGCATGTCCGCGAAGGTTTCTGAGTTAGTAAATCTTATAAAAGGTGGTCAAAAAGTACCGGTACGGATGATTATTATGCAGAGTGTTCAAAAAGTCGAACTATACTTGACCTAAATTTGACCTCCGCTGACAATAAAGGTAACATGAAAAAAATGGTCAAAGACACATTTGAACGCGAATAAAAATTAATTTGACCTCGATATAACCTTGAAGGTCATGGTCAAGGTCAAATCCAATATGACCATTGCGTAGCCCGGGAAAAATACTAAAAGTTTTGTATTAAAAATGTATTTAAACAATGGTGGACGGACAAAATCAATCCACAATCCACCCGTGCGAAGCCGGGACGGGCTGCTAGTATATTATATTTGTCATAAGCAAATGATCATTTCAGGTAAATAGCTTTCCCTAAGCAAATAGCTTTTGTGGCTTCGCTCGCTTCGCTTGCTTCACTGATTCTAACCTAACCTAACCTAATCTAACACATTTCAATATAAATAAATTAGATTCGGTGAAGCCTAGGCAAAAGCTATTTAACTGAAATGACCATTTGCCTACGACATATTATTCATTCGAGTTCTCCGTCTCTTCCCCCGCGATCCCTGTGCTCCTCTCCGCCCCGTAAGAAGATCTCAAATCGTTTTACGAGTGTAGTTTTAAAACAACTTTACGAGAACCGCGCGGAATTTCGAAATAAATGTGCATTAGTTTTACTGAACGTAATATACATAACTACCAGTGTTTGGCACTGATACTACCTACTAGTCGAGTGGCGAAGAGATTTTGTATAATAATATACCCCTTTCCAGAAAGAAACGGTTCGTACGGAGTTCCTTTTACGGTCAATGGAACGGAGAGAGAGTAAAGTCGGTATCGACATTTTCAATTTCCTTGCGTGTGGAAACGTTCTATATATCACGTATTTGCACCTACCCCTACAACTTCAGCGTACTTTTCAAGACCGAGTTGGTGTCGATTCGACACTCGCATACGTATATTTCTCGATAGTCTTTCGCCGCTCCCTTTCACGTAGTGGCCTCGCCTGCTTCCACTATCGAGTTAGGACTTTCTGAACGAAATTTACTCGTAGATATACCATGTCGAAGCACCTTCGAGTGTGTTCGCATCTATCGATCAATTTCCTCCTATATACAGGGTGTCCCATTTGAAACAATCCACCTAAATATCTCCTGAGGGGGGCAAGTGACAGGACATTTTTAGAGACATAAGTTGTAGGGTTTCGAGGGGGACATTTGATGCATGCATTTTTTTAGAGCTTTCAAGGCCATGCTTGCAAGCTGCAAGCACAAGGAGCTTTTTTTCAAATGGCAATCGCATTTTTCAGCCCAATGAAACTTGTCCGCCTTGATGAGTTGTTTTCAAATACCTCATCATTCATGTCAATTCTTTCGATTTTACTCGAAGAATGCGACGAAAATGAGTTCTGGTATCAAACTGAAGATTCAAACTTTCTTAGCATGATCCAGGATGCACCACGTGGAGGTAAAGTCTGCTCGCATCCCTTGCGCTAAAAAAAAGGAGAAAAAATAGCGCAAACATGTGTGGAGGTTCATGCGCTCATGAGTTCACGAGTTGTTCAATGTTCCCACCGCTGACTTGCAAGCACAACTCAATTCGGCGGCGAAAATTTCCAACAACCCTTCGAAGAACCTGGGGCGTAATGTTTGCAATAGCCTCCCTGATACGTCTCTGTAAGTCTACTGGAGTGGTCGGCCGATTCACGTAAACAACATGTTTGACGAAGCCCCACAGGTAATAATCAAGTGGCGTAAGATCCGGTGATCGTGGAGGCCATAGAATGTAAAGACCCCGACCAATCAAACGATTCGAGAAGGCACCATTCAGATGATTCCTCACAGCTCGAGCGAAATGAGATGGAGCGCCATTCTGTTGAAACCACATTCTCTGTCTCGTCTGCAAGTTCACGTTCTCCATCAGTGCTGGTAACTGATTACGCAAGAATTCCAGGTAATTCTGACCGATGACATTACCATCAAAAAAGTATGGACCTATCACTTGCTCATCGACGATACCGCACTACACGTTTACTTTCCAACGATGCTGATGATCAATGTGTTGACTCCAGCGAGGATTTTCCCTTGACCAATAATGACAATTGTGTCGATTCAATGAACCAGTACTCTGTAACGTTGCCTCGTCACTGAAGAGAACGTGCTGGAAAACATTCGGATCTTCATTCAGTCTTTGCAAGGCCCAATTACAAACGTCGACACGATTCCGTCGGCCTTGCGCGGACAATACTCGAGTCAACGTTATGTGATACGGATGGTAGCGGCCAGATCGGAGGATTCTTTGGACAGTGCTCCGTGGTACACCTAAATCTCGTTCGATTTCTCTCAAACTGATGTGCGAATTCATGTGAATCATAGCGAGAATAGCAACAGCTCGAGGATCATTACGATTAATGCCTTGTTCTTGTAGTTGCCGTCGTCGATAAATTCGTCCTCTCCTACAATTTCGTTCAATGTTGCGAATGACACACTGCATGTGTGGGATGACGTCGGCGATTAGGGTACCGTTCTCGATATGTCTAATGGGGAATTCTGTGTTATTGTTTACATTCCATAAGTACGGTTGGTGAATGGATTAGCGGAATAATCATCCACGCCAACACGCATCAAGGGTATGTGAATCTTCAGTTTGATACCAGAACTCATTTTCGTTGCATTTTTCGAGTAAAATTGAAGGAATTGACATGAATATGATGAGGTATTTGAAAACAACTCACCAAGGCGGACAAGTTTCATTGAGGTGAAAAATGCGATTGCCATTTGAACAAAAGCTCCTTGTGCTTGCAGCTTGCAAGTATGGCCTTGAAAGCTCAAAAAAATGCATGCATTAAATGTCCTCCTCGAAACCCTATAATTTATGTCTGTAAACATTTCCTGTCACTTGCCCCCCTCAGGACATATTTAAGCGGATTGTTTCAAATGGGACACCCTGTATAGGTACACCTACGCGCGCGGGCAATGATTTTATTTGGATCACGTGGCAAAACACGAGCGTATAGTTCGAACCTTATCGCTTTGCCATGGGAACTGAATAGGGAGTTACATGAAACGGAAATAGTTGCTTCAACCCTGCCATGATATTATTCATAGTACCGATAATATTTCTACTTAAGGAAATTCATTTTAAATGTTTATAACTATATCATTTTTAATGTTAAAGTTTCAATTTTTCAACTCTGCGCGAAAACGATCTGCTGGGGCACATAATTCGTGATAACTAGATGACATAGTGCCATAGTCGCTTTATTTAATTGTGTTGGTTATAATGTGTATCGTACATAGAAAAGAGGGTAAGTAGAGGGCAGAACGGTCGCGTACACGCTACTGAAGTACTGAAATGAGAAACACTTTCCGGCTCTTTCAATTTCACGTTACCACAGAATAAGAATCGCTTGGGCTGTTCGCCGATTAGTTCTGATGTGATGACGTTGCACACGTTTAGAAACGCGCATTAAAAAAATCTCAATTTTCTTAATTTTTTTATGCCGAAACGGGGTACACCAAATTATTTTCAAGTACTGTTCCAGTATCTGATTAACATGTAGAACCAAAAAATAAAATAAAAATAGCATGCAACTCCCAATTGGATGGCACCACTGTGGCGAAACAGTATAAGGTTCGCTAATACTATTCGGGTACATATTTGTGTTCAATTACGGCACGTTATCCAAACTGTGTAGAACGGAATCGTCATTCATCGCGGTGTACCACTACATATTAATGCCATTCATCGCCGAATTTTACCAGTACACCGTCTTTATCACGCGCGAGCGACTATTATAATAATTCATTGGCATTTCCGGTAGATAGCGCCAGAATGACTGGGTACATAAACATACGGCGTCCCATACACTAGACAGTGAGAGCATGCACATATTGAGGTTGTCAGCTCTAGTCAACGTGTAATTTACTAGCCCGATGTGGCCTGATGCGGATGCAGGGCAGGCCGAATACACGGAAGAAGCGCACATTTGACAGTGCAATACGAGTCTATGTGGCTCCTACAGTCTGTATAGACATCGTGACTACCTATAACGTCACTCTATAGGCTCTCGCGGACTGTGGAACAACGAGGGGCCGTGGCGGTGTGACAGGTGACACGCGACGTCCATCGGAAGTTTCGAAGCGATGACACTCCGATAATATTTTCGGCGTCATGATCGAGGAAGAAATTTAACAGAAAAAGCTTTCTAAAAGAATTTGTATAGGTAGGTACGGACACGTGACAAATGAAATGCTACTAGAAGAGGATGATTTTCTATTTGAAAGGCTCCTCTCATATTTTTTTTCTAAAGCTCACAAATCTTAATTTTTGAATGGGCGCGTGATTTTTTTTGTATAACAGCGCCACTTCAAATTCCAATATTTTGGAGAAAATCTAATTCCGAGACCTTTAAACACGGTCTATTCCTCGTATAAACGGTATTTGACTGCATAATCTGAACTTGTGTTCGTCAAAAAAAAAAATAAATAAATAAAATAAAATAATCCTTGTAATGAGAAAAATTTGCATAATTAATTAATTTAGATCTTAGAAAACTTAATTTTGAGATAGGAATAAAACTCCATCAATTCTAGACCGAGGCTTTTTATGTATATCTATGTATATGATTTTCGTATGGGGCATTCCTCACCAAGCGGGCAGGTTTTTGGCAATGAGTCATCGATTTTAAAACTTTTTCGGATTTCGATTCCTTACGATACTGCAGGAAGAAACCTATAAGGAATTGCTCCCGGCTTGCGTGGTTTGAGAGATATTTAATTTAATCGTTTGCGGAAAAAATTATTTTCACTGCATTTGATCATAGGTAGGTATCTATCAGGTTGGCAACTAAGTAATTACCGATTTTCTCAATAGGTGGTCTTAGCACATTCTTTTGCTTTGTCAACGTGTTCAAAGCATCTAACTTATACTATTTTCTTATTGTTTGGACTTCCACCTTTAATTCAGTAAAAAAATTGTATCGATTAGTTATTTAGTTTCGTTTTTATCCCTATTTAAAAATGGAGAACAAGACGCGCATTATAGACATATTTTATTGTATTATTTCTGAAAAGGCAAGAACACATCGCAAGCACACAAGAAGTTATGTACCGTATATGGGAATGAAGCCTTGAAAGAAAGGCAGTGTCAAAATTGGTTTGTCAAATTTCGTTCTGGTGATTTTTCACTTTTTTTAAATTGAGATAAAAACGAAATGAAATAACTAATCGATACAATTTTTTTACTAAATTAAAGGTGGAAGTCCATACAACAAGAAGCAATATAGGTTGGGTGCTTTGAACACGTTGACAAAAGAAAAGAATGTCTTAAGACCAAAAAATTGAGAAAATCGGTAATTACTTAGTTGCCAACCCAATATATACATATATCTTGAAATCTTGAGATCCATCGAAGCTACTGTCTGTCTACTGTCCGCATAATCGACAATGGAATCCAAGCACTGCATTCCTGCACTGTAGTCTCACGGAAGGGATTCCATTCCATACCCAGCTGCTTACTCGCAATAGAAAGTCGAAGTTATGAAATTAGTGGAAAGAAATCTAGCTAGGACGCGGCGTGTTTATGAGGGACAACCGACTGGTTCTCCATCGGCCTTCATATACATATGTATGTATGTAACCGAGAGCCCCGCGCGCGTTTAGAACACGCACACGAAGGAAAGTAAAAGGAAGTACAGTAGAAAAATGCGCGTAGCGAGAGAAAAGAGGAAGAGAAATAGAGACTGCCATTTACGGGTGTCATGCTTGTAGGACAGACATAATCCTATATCGAAAAGAGTTTAACGAGCATCGAGAAATATCTCGAGGACGGTTGATCGGATATTTTAAAGGGATTCTCCATTTATTCTCTCTCGTGGACGTAGATGGAACACGGAGTGGAACGATCGCCGGGTGTAACGAATGGAAGCCCCGATGGAAACGTACCGAGTCGGACGGTGGTTAGGCGTTAGAGCCGGATAGTACGGGTAACGAGAGGCCGGGTGCAATCAACGCGATGATAACCGGTATTACCGCGCGCGTCGACCCCACCTCCGGACTTCGATGGCGTAATCCCTCGGATTTTATTTACAACAGAACCGAACAGTACGACACGTACGAAATGATATATTCGTCGTTGATATTTATTTGACGCACATCGCCAATCGATCAAACTATCGAACGAAAGCGAGGATAACGCGTTCTACGGAGGTTCTTGCTTTCTCGTGAAACCGGATTCCGCGATATAGTGTCATACATAGATAGATTCGAATTTTCTTCGGCGACGGCGTTGCCGTCGATCCCTTTGCCCCCGTGATATATGATCTTTCGTGCGATGCAGAAACCTTTCTCCGAGGAACTCTTTAACCCTTTAAGTGGCAGAAGACTGGGATCCATTTTAAAACACATTATATAAACTTTTTTATGTATATAATATTTCTTGCTATGAAAAAATTATTTTCATATTTAAAAAAATTATAGATAAGGTGAAGTGGGGTAAAAATCGGCAAGTTGAAGTTTGGATGGTCGTAAAAACTAAACAACTGAATTTATTGAACTCTCTTTGGTGCTGTACACCCTTGGGGCCTTCCTGATTAAAAAGCTTTAATGGTCCCTGTCAAAATTAATAGTTTAATATTTACAATTTTTTAAATAATATGATGTTCGTACTGCACACTTCCCCCGACTTTGGAGTAAGTGTGTATGCAGCTCATATTTTCTATGTGCCTGCCGTTAGGAGGATGTGGGGTAAGTGTGTAAGACTTGACTATATAGCATATAAGATGGAATTATAATTTTTCAGTTATATAGTTTATTGCGCGAACATTGTGCGCTTATAGAAGTAAAAATGTATTGTTTGAAGATATCCCAATGGATGTCGCGCCGATTTGATGCTATATTGAGATTTTCAGAGTTTGGTACACACTTGCCCCTTGTACACACTTACCCCACTTCACCTTACTTACTTATTTATATTATTTTTTCATATGTATCAGAATTTACATTTATCTTGTGTAGTATTAGTTTCCCATTAAAATATCAGCTAGGAGACTTAGGCTTGGTGGGAAACTATTCTCCCAGTAAAACTTAAAGGGTTAAGATGCGCAGTAGAGTCGACCGTATCCTGGGAATTTCACTACTGTTGAGTTTACCCTACGCGCAGTTTTGCCCCAAGAAAGCTAAGGACGACGTAACTAACAGTCAGGTAGAACTTTCCCGCTCGGTCTACGGAGTCTGCATACAAAATGAACTTCATAATACCGCGCATATACCACGGTAGCTACACGTAATATTTCCGCCTATTCATTTCCATGCATTCGCGAGTCGCTACTCCCACGAGTTGGGGTGAACCTATTTTCCCCGCTGCAGTCCTACAAAAGTATAGCACGGGGCGCGCTGCGCTATTTATTTCCACTTGGAATATGTGGAATGGACGGAAATAAGATGTTAATAATTCCCGACCAATCGGGAAAACTGGCTTTCGGGGCAAATTTGTCTGTCGGTGAATTTGGAATGAGTAAGGGTGCGGTCAGGCTTGCGAGCGATTTATCGCGAGAGATAAATCGTGGACGACTGAACGACAAAAAAATATTTCACACTCACTGAATTTTATTGGAGTGGACATACCTAAAAAATCTCTTAGCGGCTAAGCGTGTCGCTCTGTTTTCAATTCGGTTTGATTCTTAAGCGACATTAGTTGCATTTCGTCTTTTAAACTGCACATTCACGGTCGACATGATGTCGTGTTTTAAAGAAATTTTAATTTCGGAAGTTCAAAGTAGACCCATTTTATGGCAGGATGCTCATAAATATTTTAAAAATGAAAGTGTAACTGACAAGTTATGGGCACAAGTCGGACTTGCTTGCGGTGTTAAAGGTAAGGTTAATTTTGCGATAAATTATTTCCTTGTGCACTTTAACAACGGGTCTATAAATGGATCATCTTTGAAAAGAAGGACAATTCGACGTGTTCGTGTGAGAGGCATGACGAACACTGATATTTGAATCGCTTTTCTGTGGACAGGTTCTCGCAGTCTGTTCTGTACAGTCATGGAGGATAATATAGTGTAAAATCTACCGATTATTAAGTACTTTTTATTATTATCAACTTTCTGTGGGAAATACAAGATGGCTTTTTCACATATTCGGTAATGATTATTAAAAAGTAGATGAAACAAATAGCGAAAATAATGGCGAAGTCGTCAGAGTCGATAGGACAATAACCTCGGTTCTAGTGCATAGACCATGTATTCATATTCTAACAATAATGAATATTACTACGTATTTCTTTTTTCCTTGGGAGGGGCATCTATCCCACTTTTACCGTAGATTTACTGGGATAAAGTGCTAATATAGTGCCAGCTTAACAGAAGTGCAAGACGGTATGTGTATTTTAGGAAGTAATGTGGGACTGGGGTAGCTTTTCGATGCTGAGAAACTTGCGAGTGCTTGGACGTGATCCGGAGGAACGTGAAAGCTTGTAGGTCGATTTGGATCTAGGAAAGGCTTTTAGATTAAACAAATCCAATGTTTTCTCTTACTCGGGGAGAAGACAACACGTGCTGCTGTTCCCACTCACAAGGCTCTTACGTCACTCGGATCGTTACTTCTTCTCCGTCTCTCAAAACCAACATTCGTTTCGCGGCCATACGAATTTTGTCGGCAAAATTCATTAAACATAAATAGCAAGAACATATTCGATTTCAACAGAAACGTTAGCAGTATATTGGTGATCATGCGTTTGATTTCTTGCCGAATATTCTCTTCCATCGAAAAATGGGAGCGAGGAAAATTCAATGCGTAACGACGTGTTTATAAGTGGTATATGGTGTGATAATCGAAATATATCTATACCGTCAACTCTGGAAATTGAATGACACTTTTATAAACATATTGTTTTTTCTTCTCTATTCGACGTAGGTAACCTTGAATAAGAAAAAAACCAATAGCTATACAATCCCATATCATCGAACACGAAGGCGTAACTACTGGCGAAAAGTCCGCTCGACTCTCCTTTCGAGCTATACTCTAACGGAAATTTTTCTGTGCCAAATCACTGCCAAACTTCTGTGAAAAACTCTGCCGAAAGATGTGCCATTTCTCTGTGATTATTCCAATTTTAAGAGTTGGCAGAGACTTCGGCAGAGCTGGCAGAGATTTGACAGATGTTTTGGTCAAGTTCTTAAGAATTTCGTCAGAGTTCAAATATTTGGTAGAGATTTTAAAACATTTTTGCCGATTTCACAGACTGAAAAAATTGCAAACTTCGCTGAATTCTCTGCCCGCTTCCAAAGTCTCCACCAATTCCGCTGAAATTTCTGCCAGCTCTGCTATTTCTCTAACATCTATTAAAATTGGAATACTCGCAGAAAAATGATAGACTTTTGGCAGAGTTTTACGCACAATTTTTGCAGGAGATTCAACAAAGAACTTCCCACTAGAGTAGGCATGTTCAATTGGAGCGGCATATTATTTCCCCCAAGGATGGGAAGAATCTCAGAAATAAAGAATGAGCAAGCAAATAAAATGTGGAAATATATATCATATATCTTCTTAAAGATTCGATCTAGGAAAGAGTGAAAACAGGGAGGAAGACACATGGAAAAACTACTAATTGTTTTGATGGGATTGACAATATTATTCTGTTTCAGGGTGTGACGGGCGACCGCCTGACCGGGGACGCCGCACACCTCCGACTCTTCTTCTTCTTGCCACGACTACACCACACTATGTAACAACAACTACCAGTTCTAGTCGTCCACGCGAACCTCGTTTTCAACGTACTCGATGTGGTACGTCACCTTTCCCTAATCGGTGTCTCTCAAAATGTCTTCCTCAGTTCCGTTATCTTTTTACGTACGATCTTACTTCGCAGTTTCTAATACTCGATGTTTAAAAAAGAAAGTATCAATCTTCATCATCATGCTTGTCGGGATCCCGTCGAGACACGAGAGAACTTATCGCATTAAAGGTACACGTCACCGCTCCTGGTACAGAGGTGCTCCTGGCGTCACCGCAAATACGATGCGATGAAATCAATTCCTTGATTCCATGATGAAGTCACGATGATTCTCGAATTCATCTCGTTCGATAATGACGGTAGTGTACCAGGCCCCGATATACGATTAAGTACAATATTAGGTGTACAATTTTACTTCTGCCGTTTTTCTCGTACGGCATCTATAGAAAAACGGCGGAAGCAAAGTTGTCCACCTAATATTTACTTACAGAAGGGTCGGATTGAGAAAATTTGTCAGTCGCTGAGTTTCTTTATAGTTAACCCTCTGAGAGCCTTCTCCTTATATGCTACTTCCCTTAAATAGCGATAAATTCGTAAAGACAGAGGCTTACTATGGGTTGCTAGACACCCAGGGTGGCCCCCAGATTGTTAATAAATGTATACTTGATAATGGCGTTACAGAAGTGCTACCTAAGGGTACCTCTGGGGTGTACCCTATACCCCAATTAAAAATTAACGTTTTCTTAGTAAGAAATTGAAGTTTTTTAATACTATTTTTTTAAAGCTTGAGATATTGCCTAATGATCTGAACATTAAAAAAAATAAATTTCATAATCTTTTAATTGAAAAACAAACTCGAAGTCTCGTTACATGAGGTCTCGGTTTTCATACGCTCGGATCTTCCTGCCGATTTTTATAAAAGAATAGTATAAATAATAGACTGAGGATAGTTATCATACTCTCGTTTTATTAACGAAGGACAAATTAAGAAATTGGAACAAGTTTTATAGAAAAATATTAAATATTAAATTAATTACAGATTGTTAAAAATCACCCCATGGCTCTTTGCAGCGCTCTGTCAAAGAGACAAATCGGTTTTATCCCGCGCTTTTGACGTCAAATTCATTAACGAAATGTTCCCGAAAGGTACTAAAAGTGCCGACCTCCAAAAAAAAACTCTAGGCGTGGCATGCAAAAAAAGGAGGTTGGGGTGTAGCCTACACCCCACGTGAGCAACGAAGGATTAACTGTAAATAAGCTGTTCTCTCAGTATAGGAATCACACGAGTGCGGACGAGAATGCGGACACTCTATATTGCCATCCTAAGAAAGAAGGTCCTGTCTGCAAATTTTGGGATTTTTAGGTTTTATCGTGTGTGCATTCTGTAGTTCATATTACACCTACATATGATTGTTCTGATACAAAGTTAGTCTATACATAAAAGTAGCTTCTGCAAATTTTGAATTCAATTAAATAAAAAACTACAATGGCAGACATTAAAACTTTAGGACGTTAATATCTCAAAACAAGAATTTTTCAGAGAGGTCCTTATATCTCTGGAGGGCAGTATAAAAGTGAACGCACAAAAATCTCTCTATCACACGCTCCAATCAAGCAAGCAATTCCATGAAAGTGTGCGACTAATTGTAAGAGACTCTTGTGCGCTCATCGGAATTGCGTCGGCGTTCTTACTCCCACTCGTACAATTCCCATGACAAATTTCTCCACTCCGATCCTGCATATGTCAACGTATTACATTTGCATATGTATCGCGTGACATTCGAACATACGATATCTTGTGCATCACATCGTTCGATCGTGTCTTCACGGTTCGCCAAGTTTCGTTACAATGTAACTCTTGAAGTTGATTTTACTGTATTTAGTTTGTTTGTCGATGTTCGATGTTGGTTGGTGTTGTTGGTTGTTTAGTGGTCATTCTGTGTCGGTGATACTACTTCCCTCGTCCCTACAACCCTCTCTTAATACCTGTAGCTTTCGAAACTCGATGTTAGAAGTTTGTACGACCGTGCGAATGGCAACCAACGAATGCGTGTCGACATTGCGGAACATGAATGAAAGCGGAGAACCTTCCGTTAGTTTCCAGAAACGGTAATCGATCGGATAGATTGATCCTTACATTGTACGCTTCATTCGACATGGAAAAACGTCGGACTCTGTCCTCCGAATTAAAACATTTTTGACTAACAAAAACGGGAAAAAGTACATTTTTAATAGAGATATGCCATGTGTGAAGATGCCCTCCTGAAGATAAACATTAAAAAATAGTCCTTTTCATCACCTCATTATTATTATATTAGTGGATCACCAAACGCCACTAAATAACGATGAACATCCCTCTCCAATGAAAATGGGAAATTAACAGCAAGTACGTCAACGTGTCTGAATGCTCGTAATATTTTTCATATTTACCACCAAACATTGATTTGGCACCATCAAATGCAACTAAACGACTACCAAACGAATTACGGGAGCAATAATTTTATAAACATTATATCCGGGGGATAAGTAAAGATGGCCCTCCATTTTTTATATTTCCTGTTAATCTTATAATTTTCGGTACCAAACGATGCAATTGGTTCACCATTCACCACCAAACGACCATCAAACGATCTCATTTGGTGTAATGTTATTTCTTTATAATTCGGGGGTCAACTTCACGCTGATTCGGAAAGGTTATAGAGAGTTTTTAGTGGCTGCAGAAGGCCGGACTATCGTTATGCAACACCCGTAGTAGGCTCGCTTACCGAATTCGCTCCCTTGGGCAGCAACACGAGTTTCAGGGGTGATCGACATTTGATCGGGGTGTAGCTCGTCGAGCACGTCCCGCCTGAACCGTCCTCTCCTTTTAATTTATTATATTTTGGGTATATCTACCAAATTGGGGTTTCACTAGGCTGGATAGGCCACAAAGCTTTCTAGGTATTCCTGTTATAAATACGTCTCGCTATCCATCGTAAAATTTCAGTGATAAAGTCTGCTACGGGGATATTCCAACTCTCGTTTACATCGCGTAGGAGTCGTTGAAAGTTTTTAAAATATGTAAATCTCGGCAGTGGAGTGAGTTGTGCCACAACATTTTATATCGACAAGGCAAGTTTTGACATCAAATTCTGATTCTGCTTAATGAGGCAATGAAAGATCGTAAATGTAATTCAAATGAAATTCCATAATTTTCAGATTGCCGCATGTAATACAGAATATAGATTCTATGCCAGTAATCCTCCTCTATACATCTATTTCCAAATTGCAAAATAACGTATCAACAGAATTGTTATTTTTTGGAAGAGATGGAAAGCAATAACTGTAAGCTATTTACTTATTCACCATTGGTGTACCAAGGTAGAAACCGAGTAGACAAGTTTTTGAATAGATATCGCACCAACTAGATAAATCAGGTTACAAGTCGTATCGATAAGACAGATCTCAAATAGACAGGATCCCAATTTGATAGAATCCTGCTTGGACAGAATCACCTCAATTACGTAGCATCTCAAACAGAATTGGTATATATCAATTAAGCGGATCCCACTTGGAAAGGCCTCAAATATCCATACGGAAATAGTTATGAACGAAATATATATTCGACTAGTCATACCCTGCCACGCGTTGCCAGTCTGGTTAAATGGATAAGAAAGAAAAGAGAAAGCGTACGTTTCTAATATGTTTAATTTCACAATGCTTGTAGGTATAGGGTAAAGTCGAGAGAGATGGCGCACCTTTTTTTAAAGTGGTATAAAAACTATATTTGTAGAATAAGCAATACTTAATTGATAATGTGGATAGAGCGAACAATAAAATATAGGAATTTGTAAAGGAACGACCAAAAGTCTTATCGAGTTTTGTAAAAAATTTGTCAAAAGAAAATATACCAAAAACCCCCCAACTCACCCGCCCTAGTATGGGTGAGATGGCGCAGTCGAAAAAATTAGTGGAGGTGAGTGGTTCTCAAAGAACATTGAGATTAGGAACAATGTTTAAAAGTTTACCAAGTGAAATGACCAAACCAAATACATTCAAATCAGAATAAAAACTTACTGGATGCCTAATTATTATTACACAAAAAAATAATCAGGGCCAATACAATATACAGTTATATTTATTATAGTTACAGTTTTATTTATTTACAGTTTTATTTATTTTACCTTTTGATGAGAGAAACAGCCGTTCGGTAACACACACTTACTGCACCTGTGCACTAATCATCTGTGTCACCAACTGAATCAATATTGCCACACAGACAAAGAAATTATTTGACTGAACCGTCTTACCCGCTGCGCCATCTCTCCCGACTTTACCCTACAATATTTTTCGTTGTTCCATTATCTGTGCAGATATGTAGATTATCTGGTTTGCCGACTCTAGAACAAGCAACATATAATTGTCCATGTGAGAAGCAATCCACATGTCTAGATCTAACCCGCACAATTCTAAAGATTGGCCCTGAGCTTTGTTTATGGTGATTGCAAACGCCAATCAAATTGGGGATTGCAATCTCTTAAATTTAAATGGCATATCCGTTGGAATCATAGGAATGCGAGGAATGAGGACATCTTCACCTTTGAAAGGTCCTGTCAAGATTGTTGCTTCTATGACGTTGCTCATTAACTATTTTACTGCAAGCCGCGTGCCGTTGCAAAGCTTTGGCTGGTTGATATTTTGCAACATGATAATCAGTGCGCCGATTTTCAATTGCAGTACATGCGGTGGCATCCCTGGCAGATCGAGTGAATTCAAAAATTCTGTTGGATAATTAATCGCTTCATCTGCTTCCACAACAGTATTGATGGACTTGTATATCACTGCCTTGCTTTGAATGTTAAACTGAATAATATTATTAGTGCGTAGACGTCTTTGTTCTTGGCCACAAGAATAGCTCGATCACTCAGTCAATCGTGATTCTTATAATTGGTTTGAATATTGGGAAATACTTTTTTAACCAATTCTTCTAGAAACCGTGAAAATTATGGAAAAAAGGAAAGTCCAGTCGACAGCCTTCATTGATAACATAGCGCAATAAACGTGTAATCTTGAGAGCAGTATCGAATTCAATGATGTCTGCAAGGCAAGTAGATGAGAGTGTTGGTATAAAAACACATGTCAAAAACGTTCAATATGTCCTACAAAGGTGTACCATTTGCAGCGAAAAAAATCCAAATAAAACCTCCTTTAACACAACGATATATAAAGGTTCGCTTAGAATTCGCTGAACAACGTGCACAATGGAAGAAAAAGTGGCGAAAGGTGATATTTACAGATGAAAAGGAAATCAATTTAGATGGGCCTGATGGTTTGAATTATTATTACTATGATTTCCAAAAAGAGGAGAAGATTTTGGATTGTCGTCAGATGGGTGGTGGAAGTGTTATGACTAGATCATGGCCTAGAGCCAGAATTGCCTATCATGGGAAAACGGATATAATGTTTATCCAAGGTTGAATGAATGGTCAAAATTATATTAAACTTATCGACGAATAAATATAATAGAAAGACATGCTACTAGAATCGTCGGAGAAAATTTCGTATTTCAGCAAGATAATGCTGCAATACATACTGCACAGGCAGTAAAAAGATATTATAATATAATTTTTTTTGTTCCAAAATATTCAAACTTTGGAATAGCCAGCAAAATCTTCCGATCTGAATATAACTGAAAATTGTTGGGGAGATCTTGCAAGAGCAGTGTATGCAAAAGGCCAACAATTTCAAAGTATCCATGAGTTAAAAAGTGTATTGAACAGAAATGGGGGAAACTGTAACAGAAAAACTTTAAAAGATTGTATAAATCACTACTTAAACGGATGGTTGCCGTCATCACAAACAATGGAGGATCCACAAAATATTAAATATCGATTCATATTGGGGTGTGTGTGTAAATTTCAGATTATCTCTAAAGTGTGCTATCATTTTGACCCCCCTGACTTTTCATAAAGTTTGCATTTTTGCAGGTAGAAGGAACTCAGTGGTTATTTTTACGTTTATAAACTACACAAAATATGTATAAAGCCAATCTAGAGTAGACTCTATGAAGAACATTATATTGTTGTAAGTTATTTAATCAAATTAAACGATTGATGAAGTGCGCTATTTTTTTGTCCTGGGCTGTATATATGAAATACATTTCATATAAGTATAACAATTTCCTTGGGGATGGTGATATTCTTTATCCTATTTGTAAGAGAGTAAGCGAAACTATGAGATGAAATTGAATTAAATTTTTTAAAGTAAATCGATACTATTTTATTACCCTTGCGAATTGAGAATACAAGTTCTGCGTCAATTTTGTTTACATTTCCGTTTTCTTAATTCAAATGGAAAATATCATAACGTATTTATTCGCCGCGAATTACAAGACAACCTCTGCATGAGTACCATCCAGTCAGGTGTTCAAAAATAATGGGTTTTAATGAGTCGTTATTTGAACAAAATGATCAAAATTGGACCAATTTTTCCTCATTTAAGTAGGTATCACGAAGGGATAAGAAAAATCGATCTAACAGTGTTTTTAAAAATTCGGTAAAATATTAAGAAGATAATACCTATTGAAAGAAAATCAATGAGATTTTCAATCGAAATAATTTATTTTCATAAGAATACATCGAAATTGTGAGATATGGTAGATAATACATTTAGTCACTCTTTAACGAACAAATTTCTTAATAAACCTTTCCTCGTACTACAAGAAACATGCGCAATGATACCGACTGCTTATTATAGGTATGCCATCATAACGATTTACAGAATTTGGGTACTGATAGCATGATCATCTCAACACTTGAGAGTTTATACGAATTGTTGCAGCATTTTAGCAGCGGGAAGGTATCGTGAAATTATTGGATGAATGAAGGAACTAAATCTTAAAAATAATGACTATTAATGATTTTTAAAAATAAAAATGACAGATTGAAAAGAATGAGCAATTAATAAAAAAATTACCAAGTGGGAGTCCTGCCTCTATAATACAGTGTACACTGAATATACAAGGAAGTTCTAACAGTCATCCGAAACGTTTATTTTCCCCGTTCTCCTGCGCGCGTTTCCTTCGCCATAGCCCTATTGTATGTATATGGTAGTGTTACCTACTCGATTCCAGGCTCGAGCGATATTAAAAGGTAATTGGATTTCGATTTTACTGTTGTGGATACGATGCACCGGGTGGCCGTGCGGTATACGTTCGCAGAGCCGAATAATGGACAATCGTTAAATTTAATTGGCACATAATTATCGTGTCGGAGAACTAGGTACAGTTGTGCACGACCGATCGATGCGAATCTCATTGTGAGATTTAGCGTCGACGAGACCTCGCACAGTGGAACAAATTCAGAAAAATGCGCGCATCTCCGCTTTGTTCCAGTATATAATATATCTATAGTCGTACTGGCAAAAGAGTGGTCTTCGGGAGAGCTCGGAGCAACGTTCCCCCACTATGTGTCTTCTCCCATAAAGCGAATTAGGCATGTGCACATAAAAATTTCGACTCGAAAATTTGATGTGCGCATGCCTAACTCACTTGGTGGGAGAAGACACATAGTGGGGGAATGTTACTCCGAGCTCTCCCGAAAACCACTCTTTTGCCAGTACGACTATACTAAATTGTATTGATTAAACTAAGGTGATTAGAGATAAATTGAGATGAAACTAGTCAAAGTTAAACAATCCAAGGATAATTGAAGATCCCCCCTTCTCCCTCCTCTCAACACTTACATTCTAATGTAAAAATGAAATAAACAGAATTACATCAGACAACAGAAACATTATCATACGTTTCATAAGTCTTTAAAAATATGAACATTATTTCATGAAAAATAGAATATATGTTTAAGGGGCTACTCCTTAAAATTCAACAGCTGCTTCTCTCAAAAAAAATAATCCTCTTCAAAACCATATATTTTCAAACATATCGAAATCGTCATCTTCAGCCTCAGTTTCGGATTCTTCATTCGCTGTAAAGACGTCAACAGATTTATCGGCATACAACCTAGATCTTACCGTTTTTGGTAATTCTCTTCTTTGGTTCTTCTCGACCACGCACAACCAAAATATTTACGAGTATTTGATACGATTACTTCTAAAGTTCTCCTTATTATTTCTATTTTATAGCCTGTAAGTATTAAAACTTGTAGGTACTCATTTGCATAAGAAATTAATTTAATTTCATTAAAATTTCACTTTACAAATATTTTCGCTCGAAAAGTCTTTATTTTATATTCGATATATGTCTAATAATATGAAATATATCTAATATTTCGATAATTATACCGTGTAATTAAACGTACTTTTCTTATTAAAATCTATATATTGACCGTTCAAATAAATTAATTAACACAAGTTTCTTCAGCTTGCTAAAATAAACTAATGGGAAAAATAATAAACAGACATCATTTGTTTAAGATTCTAGACACATCTACCCTGTTGACATATGGTTATCCTTGAGTTTTTTTAAAAAACCTCTTTTGAGCCTGTGCGCGCATTTCACTAATTTTGTTCAAGTGTACCTCGGACACAAACCGGTGAACCGTCACATGTGCGAAACGAGTCGAAACGCTGTATCGGTTTCGTGAGTCGGTAGCGATATAATCGAAGCCGATAACTTCATATTTTTTTCCATAATTTTTCGAAACAAATATTTTGTTTCGCAAATTCAGTATGACTATAATAATTGTTTTACATTCACTTTAATAATAACCCTAAAATTATTTGTATTATTAATTGAAGTAAAAATATTTAGTCCTTTTTCTCACGTCGCCTGGTCATTTTTACATGAAATTACGATTTCTATGTTACTGGACTATTATCCTTGAATCAATAGCAATTCTTTGATTATAAATCAGCTACTTTAAAACTACGTTACGTTTTCTATTCACCAAATTCATTCTTTGATGATTTTTTGTTCCTTTGCAGTTGTAGGAATAGAAATAGAAATTCATTATGCCTTTATTATCTAGTTTTGCTATCCGTGCAGAAAAATGTTAACGATATCGATAGGGCCGTGGTACATTTTTTCTAATTTTGATAGGACCGGGCTAGGATGTCATGATAGGACCCCTGTCAGGGCTAGAATGAGTTTGTATGTGTAGCCCTAATAGAAATTCCATAATATGACCTTAAAGAAATCATAAATTTTTGCCCTAACGGTTTGCTAGATTCCCCTAATAAGGCAATAGTAAACGCCTTATAGGAAAAATGTACCTATACGGTTTTTAGGTTATTTTATAGGTTTTATAAGTTAGGTTATGTGTAATATAAATATTTTATTATTTTGATATATTTATTGAATCAATCATCGATCAATTATCGACCATTTACACAGAGGAGGGAGTAAGGATTTTAATATTGAAATAATAAAATGAAAAAATTCTCAGATTAAAATGTTAAATATAACGACAAATCTTTATACCACATACCTCTTTATTTTTTATTTAAGTTGCACTAATGCCATGAATTTGCAAAACTTGATAGAATTTTGTAACTCCTGCAAATTTATGACTTTAGTGCACACCGAATCGCAAATGAGAAGGAACGTGTATAAAGACTCGTTGTAACATTTCAAATTATCTGGGTTAGTGTAACTCACAAAAATGACTTTTACTGAAGGTAATATTCCTCGATTTCTTCATTTCCGTTCCAATCTCTATGTTGGCGCTGCAGAGATTTATGATTATCCCAATCCTTTGAATTATCGAAAGCGGCACACAAAGCCTTCGAGAACAAAACTTCTGCCAAAGCTTACCCATCATGTCCTTTGTGATTTTGAAAATTCACTTCTGGAAATGAAATAAATTAATTAACAATATCAGTTAGTATGATCTTGAAAATATCTTGGAAGCACAGATGTGCATATATGTATATATAACACAGAAAAATGCAAAACAGACTATGAAAGGGACTACTGCGATGTTTATTGAGCTGCTTTGACTTATCAGTGCTGCTTTCACTGCTCAGTCCCCTTTATATTTGATACAACCTCGTAATTCTAACGAAATGATCATCAGATCCGAACAGCAGAAGATAATAATTGTTGGTGTAATTTTTCCATTATTATGCGGATACGCTTGCAATGAACAACACGAAAACACTATCGTTGTGAATTTGCTACCATCTCATGCTAATATTTTACTAACATTTGATGCTAGCAATTGTTGCTATCATTTTGTTACCAATATGCTAAGATAACAATTTGATTTCCGTATATTGACGAGAACATGATTGCCGCAGTTGCTGATGCACGCTTGCTCTCGGGTTACTTCTGCGTGTTTTGTTATCTGGAACACAATACCGAAATTTGTCGTTAGAGCTTTAACGAATTACAGAATCGGCCTACAGATTGCATACATTTTGTCTAGATTACGTGCATTTAAGTTGTTTGGAAGTTATGAAAAAATTACTAATTCAGTTTTGGTTAGAATCCGATTAGCGCATTAAAATAGGTAGAAGAGGCAGAAAAATGAACTTTCGAAAGACTTCAGGCTTTACGACCATTTGTACCATACGTGTTTTAAGGAAAACCAAGATCAGTTGATTTTATGAACAAGTGAGTTTTATACAACTGAATTTCGGTTCTTTTTATTATATTCCGGGCCTCTTATTTTGAAAAATATTTCACCCTACGTTATACACAACTTACCCTACGTTATGTACAAACACTTTTTCTTACTACACGTTGCTTTCCGTATTTTGTGCAACGACGATCTAGCACTTATAAAAACTAATTTGGCAGAGTTATATTTGACTAGATTTGTTGAAGCTATACCTCACACTTATGGTGAGAAAGCACTCGAATTAAACGTACGCAGTTTGATACACTTGACTGAAGCCATTCAAAATACAGGGTATCCCTAAATATCATGTACAAACGGAAGGAGGTAATTCTTTGGCTTATTTCATGACTAAAAGTTCATATAAACATAGGCCCGTCAAAGCTTCGTTACTGATCTACAGGGTGTTGAAATTTCAAAATTTTTTTAGTTTTTTTTTATAGCTCATGCAGTTTTTAAGATATTTAGCTCAAATTTGAAATGTAGGTTATGCTGTAGGGCTTATATTATTGGGCATGTCAAATGGTTGTGAGAATCTATAGGGGGTTATGTTTTCAGGAGTCGTGCCCTCTTTTCTCCCCCTGAACTTTTTTGCGGAGCGCCTCTGGTAGATTCTAAAATACAAAATAAATTTTCTGTTTTGTTTACAAATTTTTTGGTCTCTTGTAGTTTTTTCGTATCTGCCACCGTTATTGAAAAAAAAAAATAAAAAATGATTTTCTGTAATTCGCTAGATGAAATTAAAATTTGTTTAAAAATTAAAGCTGGGATAACGCGTTTTTTGTAGCAATGATTTATTACAATAAGAAAAACCTAAATAATAAACATAACAAAACAACGTTACAAAAACTGCTGAAAATGACCTCCAACCCTTACACATGCCTTCGCTCTTCTTCTCATTGATTCCCGTACTCTTTGGAACACTCCCCGAGTATTTCTTACGGGTTTTTCTCGATAACGGTGTCAGATACGAAAAAACTACAAGAGGCTAAAAAGTTTGTAAACAAAACAGAAAATTTATTTTGCATTTTAGAATCTACCAGAGGTGCAGCGCAAAAAAGTTCAGGGAGAGAAAATTGGGCACGATCCCTTAAAAAATAACCCCCTGTAGATTCTCACAACCATTTGACATGCCCAGTGATATAAGCCCTACAGCATAAGCTAAGTTCCAAATTTGAGCTAAATATCTTAAAAACTGCACGAGCTATTAAAAAAAAACTAAAAAAATTTTGAAATCTCAACACCCTGTAGATCAGTAACGAAGCTTTTACGGGCCCATGTTTATATGAACTTTTAGTCATGAAATAAGCCAAAGAATTACCTCCTTCAGTTTTTACATGCTATTTAGGGATACCCTGTATGTAAACCAGTCTATCACGAATAAGTTCGTTTCCTTTTCAGAACTTAAGAGGATAAAGCAGTAAGATACACAAGTGCACATATAAGACAGAAAAGTGCACATATGTATAAATTCATACACTGATATTACCATCTATTTATCTCGTTGCAATGCTCTGCTATTGTGGGCACATGCCTAACAATTCTCAAGTAGGTATTATCACGATAAATAAGCGAACGCAATGTAAATAATGAAATCGGGACCGAAATCGAAACCTTTACCCACGACTTGTCAAACCGACAGGAGCGAGGTTATAAGGCTTTGAATGGCCTCATTCAAATACCGTATGTATCATTCCAAACGAAACAAGTTTAGATACCAACATGGCCAAGAATTTTATAGTTAGAGTTGGCTTGAGAAGAGTGCGCTGTGTGTACTGCGTGAGAGCGAAAAGTGTCAAACATCTGATTTCCCGATAGCTGTTAATTCGGGAGATCGAAGTGTTTCGTCTATTATTCAATACTTCGATCTTCCGAATTGACAGCTATCGGGAAATCAGACGTTTGACACTTTTCGCTCTCACGCAGTACACACAGCGCACTCTTCTCAAGCCAACTCTATCAAATTCTTGACCGTCGGTAAAATATTGGCCACATGTCGGTATCTAAACTTGTTTCGTTTGGAATGACACATACGGTACATTAACAGTTACATACGTACACACACATAAATATTTGGCTTGGTCTTTTCACCCCTTAAATGGCAAAATAAAAAAAATCACTGGATAAGCATAAGAAACCGCCTCCGACAAATCTTATATTTAAAATAAGTGAGATCAAAGTAAAATTAATCACAATTATTTGTTCTTCAAAATCTAGATATAAATTATATGTAACGCCATTATTACATTTTTGAATCCATAATGGTTTAAGTAATTTTTCCCCAAAAGGCTGGCCAAAATTCGAAAACGTGTATAATCGAGGTGAGATTGAGTACTCGGGGGTTTTTGGGGTCGCTGATTATGAATCCAGTCAAAATTTCGAAGAACAATATTGCGGAAAGGTTCCTCAAAAATGTATCGAATCTGGGTGAAATTGAGGACTCGGGGGTTTTTGGGGTCGCTGATTACGAATCCAAAGTCAAAATTTCGAAAAACAATATGGCGGATCCAATATGGTGGAAAAGTTCCGCAAAAATTGATCAAATCTGGGTGAAATTGAGTACTCGGGGGTTTTTTGGGTTGCTGATTACGAATCCAAAGTCAACATTTCGAAAAACAATATGGCGGATCCTATAGATATAGTGTGTTCCAAAAAGTCTGCAACACATAGGTAACTTTTGGTTTTTCATTTCGCAAAAAAAATATTGTAGACGAAAGTTTGTGCTTAAAGGCAAACTAATGTTACACATCTTAAATTTGAAGTATAATATACAGGGTGGACAGAAAGTTCAAAATAGTAGTATTATTCTAAAACTACAAATTTTTGAAATTGGCTTTTCTGTAGAGATCGAATGAAAGAGCAGAAAAATGTAAGCCAAAAAGGCTAATAGCATTGTGTCGCACAAGTTACTGGTGCATTGTACATTGAGTTTAAAATTGGAAATTTTTTTCTTTTTCGATTTTTAGCAGTTAATTAAGTACATGTGTTTAGTACTCTTCATCAGAGGAAGAATAGTTAGCTGCGCAATCACTTGATTCCTCACTTACAATTAGTCCAACACTTGGTGCCTTCAATAATCGGACTGCTTCTGGTAGCAACGATGTTAATGGTTTACAAGGTAATTGGGTATTTGCATACAATTTTAATATGCATGAAATTCAGCAGACATAATAGTTAAACTTATTCAAAATACAGTACCACAATAGTAAAAACTTGATAAAAAAAACTACTACCCCAAAAACATTACTTTAAAAGTAGCATGGCCACGCCACCCCAGTGAAACGCCGCGTTATGGGCGGCGCGCACCGTAACGTCACTAGTCATATAACGGTTCGCCTGCGCGCCTTCTAGTAGGTACAGTAGACGGGCCGAGAAAATCAATGTTGTTGTCCACTTTTCTTTACAAGTGTCCGGGTTTTTGTTTCTGGTGATTGCAATATTTAATTACCTTTAAAACAAAACAAAAATTATCGAAAAATATCAATTTTTAGTGAACTTGGAGGCATCTGTTCCAAGAGCGCGCGGGCGCTACGGCGCGTATTTCTGTACAAAATGCGATATCTCGAGAACTATTCATCGTAACAAAATGAGATAAAAACCAATCGTTTCGTCTTGAAATTATCTAAATTTTTTCCACAGTATATCTCGAAAACTATTGAGAAGTTATCGAAATATACTGCGGAAAAAATTTAGAGAATTTCAAGATGAAACGAGTGGTTGTTATTTTATTTTGTTACGATGAATAGTTCTCGAGATATCGCATTTTGTACACAAATACGCGCCGTAGCGTCCGCGCGCTCTTGTAATCAAATGCCTCTAACTTCACTAAAAATTGATATTTTTCGATGATTCTTGTTTTGTTTTAAAGGTAATGAAATATTGCAATCATCACAGAAACAAAAACTCGACACTTGTAGAGAAAAGTGGACAACAAAGTTGATTTTCTCGGCCCGTCTACTATACTAGAAGGCGCGCAAGCGAACTGTTTACAAGAGAAGTGACGTAACGATACCAGTGCCGCTCGACCGGCTGTTTCAAGTGGGCGGAGTTTATCACAAACTTTATTAATCTTTCATGGCTTGATTTCGCGTCAGAAAAAAAATAAGAAAACACGTCCCAACTTTTTAATGTGTAAACATCTATGCTATGGCTCTGCGGTACGACCTTCCTGGGAAATTGAGCGTGAGACGTAAGTCATGTAGATGTGACTGCGTCAGTGTGTGTGTGGCGCTACTGCGCATACTATTCGCGCAAGCTGGATTATCTCAACGGGAAAACATTTTAGAGAAAAATGTTTAATACAAAACTTTAAGGATTTTCCCTTGGCTACCCAGTGGTCGTATTGGATTTGACCTTGACCGTGACCTTTAAGGTAATATTAAACCCCCACAAAAACAGATTCTCTGTAAAAAAAAGACGGCATGTTCATTCAGTGCCAACAAAAATTGATACGTAAAATACTCTCCAAAAAAGATTTGAAATCAATTAAGATCGCCATGTTCAAGATTTATATATAAAAAGTAAAAGGCATCATTTTAAAGGAAAATTATTGTAAATCAAGTTACTAAAAAATTCGACTAAAAGAAGTTATAAACAAATTTTAATAAAAAAGAACTTGCCGCGTTTAAGTTTTCATATTTTGTCCACTATACCGAATAATTGGCAGTGCTTGGACGGTGCTAGAGTGATTCATAAATTGCACTGCCGAAGTCAAATTCAGAGAAATTCAGAAGGCCTGATCGGTTTCCCGTGCGACATTCGGTATACTGGTGGTATCATATAAGTGTATGAATTTATTTAAAATCATAAGTGCATAAACATCGAGTATAATTCTGTCTGAATTTTTTATTTTGAAGGAAAAAACGCGGCAAGTTCTTTTTTAATAAAATTTTTTATAACTTCTTTTAGTTGAATTTTTTATTAACTTGATTTACAATAATTTTCCTTTAAAATGATGCCTTTTACTTTTTATATATAAATCTTGAACATGGCGACCTTAATTGATTTCAAATCTTTTTTGGAGAGTATTTTACGTATCAATTTTTGTTGGCACTGAATGAATATGCCGCCTTTTTTTTAAAGAGAATCTGTTTCTGTGGGGGATTTCACTACTTTTTGGAATGTATTCATGAGGAGAATACGTACATGTGTAGAAGAATAGCTTTTTATTACCACAGAATTAAAATCTTCCCCTTATATTTTTCACTTTGCCTTAGTATTTTGGAGAAATAAAACATATACCGCTTTCGAATTTACAGACCATCGGATTTTTCTTATATTTTGGTCGTCTACAGAAATCCATGAAGACGTTTTACGTTCAACTCTAAGTATACTCTTCCAATGACTATGACGAATTGTTTCATCACATGTAAAGATACCACTTATGACAGTATATATGTTGTTACATATATTAACTCGAGCCATTGGTATAGTTTTAAGAAATCCTTTTGCATGCACCGCTGAAATTTCGCCCTTACTCGTAAATAAATTTCCAGCACAGCATCGATATTTTGCTGCACCTGTATTCTTCTGGGAGATCCTAAAATAATTATAAAAACCCCATATAATTCAGCCCTAACAAGTACAATCTTATCGAGCTGTACCTTATCGAGGAGATCTTTCGACGTAATGATTCCGAAACGTTTCTATGATGTTTTGCAACATTCGCGAATTTATCGAGAAATATATATTTCTAACATATGGTAGTGTTCACGAATATTGTAAAATATTGCAGAAATGTTACAGAAAAGTTATGATATTTTATAATTTCTATCGTTACACTAGAGGCGAAGAAGAGATGAAATAGAAGTGAGGTACATGTACACTTCACGTTTGGCAGGTCGGTATATAAATTGGAACTTGTGTGATAGTATAATACGAAAGATGAAATATATCATTTTTAATAATTCTGTCATTAGAATTGGTTAACTCAGATTAATATAGTTTCTTAATTTCTACGTTGAGTAAGTTCGGTATATTTTAAATAGTGAAACTCTGCAAATGATTATGTTATTTACAATTTGTTACAGATCGTATGCGAACCCGAGGGGATTTCTTTCGAACAAGGGATCATCCACTTGTTGCTTCAAGAACCAGTTGCATTAGTTCATTCGGCGAGCTGGATCTGCTGTCTCGAGTGCATGGACGTGTGCCACTTTAAATGGATATTTTGTCATTTCCACCAACAGAAATTGATACGTAAAATACTCTCCAAAAAAGATTTGAAATCAATTAAGATCGCCATGTTCAAGAGTTATATATAAAAAGTAAAAGGCATCATTTGAAAGGGAAATTATTGTAAATCAAGTGACTAAAAAATTCGACTAAAGAAATTTATAAAAAAATTTTAATAAAAAAGAACTTGCCGCGTTTAAGTTTTCATATTTTGTCCACTTTACCGAATAATTGGTAGTGCTTGGACGGTGTTAGAGTGATTCATAAATTGCACGGCCGAAGTCAAATTCAAAGAAATTCAGAAGGCCCCCGCCTGATCGGTTTCTCGTACGACATTCGGTATACTGGTGGTATCATATAAGTGTATGAATTTTTTAAAATCATAAGTGCATAAACATCGAGTATAATTCTGTGTCTGAATTTTTTATTTTGAAGGGGAAAAACGCGGCAAGTTCTTTTTTATTCAAATTTTTTTATAAATTTCTTTAGTCGAATTTCGTAGTCACTTGATTTACAATAATTTCCCTTTCAAATGATGCCTTTTACTTTTTATATATAACTCTCGAACATGGAGATCTTAATTGATTTCAAATCTTTTTTGGAGAGTATTTTACGTATCAATTTTTGTTGGCACTGTATGAACATGCCGCCTTTTTTTACGGAGAGTCTGTTTTTGTGGGGGGATTTCACTACTTTTTGGAATTTATTCATGAGGAGAATACGTACATGTAGAAGAATAGCTTTTTATTACTAAGTGTATTATTGCAGAACGAGTAGATTAGAAGATTTTCATGAAGGCTCACGATTTTCTGACATGTCATCTCGTACAGGTGCAACCGAAGAGGATCTAGCTCATGTCCTGTCCGTAAAAAGATGACTTTTATGGTACAGGAATCATCGGTATCTCCTAAGCGCCGAGCGATATGCAACCCATTTGCTGGCGTGTATAGAGCGACTGACCCTGTATGTATGTTGTTACATACAATCTGTCCCTTTCAATACCTACACGCCAGCGTAGTCCATTGCATATCGGTTGGCGCCATCGGATCCAAGATGGTTCCCTAAAATTCCAATATGGTTCCCTAAAATTCCAAGATGTTTCCCTGAAATTCGGTGACAATACCGACAGCCGGTACTCGAACCAAATAGCAGAGATTTGAACCAAATAGCAGGGACACGAACCAAATAGACGTTTCAGTCTGAAAAACATCGGTCATATCAATAGTGGTGAATGTGACAGACGCTCTGACAGCTAGCTATTATCAAATCGTTTGGATTTTTTTTAATAGTCAAGATAGTGCACGGAAGCAGTGTCATTTTTCTCTGGTTGCTGATGCATGAAGAGCAGGAAAGGAGACATCTGTATCTCGGAAGAAGTGGCATCAGATAAGTTACTTCCTAACTGACTGTCTTAACCTCATTTTCATCCCTTATACAGAACAAATATCTTTGTGGTTATTCTATTTTTTGTTTTCAGCGCCATACGAGAACGGGACGGATTGATGGAAATTTGATTTTTCCTCGCAGTCAAAAATCAACCTAGGTAGAAAAGAATTCTCTAGAATTGCGGCACAATGCCACGGTATGAATATCAGGTTCTACCGACATGACATGCTTCGACAAGGTCTTTATCAACTTTAGCGGTATATTGGGGGCACTGCACTAATCCTGTGGCACATTTTTCTATCTGGGAAAGAATATTATTATGGTAGTACAGCTGTACAGCGTTTCGATAATATACCGTCTTCCCGTACTGACAGTACACATGCATTTTTTACCTCCAATATGCCGGAATTAAAAATCTCTAGAACTCTGCGGTACAATGCCACGGTAGGAACATCAAATTCTACCGACATGACATGCTTCGACAAGGTCTGTATCAACTTTAGCATTATATTGGGGACACTGCACCAATCCTGTGGCACATTTTTCTATCTGGGAAAGCCGTGGTAGAAAAGTAGGAGATATGAGAGAATTGGATTAAAATAATGAAGCAATTATTTCATTATCTTTTCTTTATCGATATATTCCCCCTTTCGTATTATCAAAAGTTCCAATTATATATTATCGGAACGCTGTACAGCTTCACTACCATAATAATATTCTTTCCCAGATAGAAAAATGTGCCACAGGATTAGTGCAGTGCCCCCAATATACCGCTAAAGTTGATACAGACCTTGTCGAAGCATGTCATGTCGGTAGAACCTGATATTCATACCGTGGCATTGTACCGTAATTCTAGAGAATTCTTTTCTACCTAGGTTGATTTTTGACTGCGAAGAAAAATCAAATTTCCATGAATCCGTCCCGTTCTCGTATGGCGCTGAAAACAAAAAATAGAATAACCACAAAGATATTTGTTCTGTATAAGGGATGAAAATGAGGTTAAGACAGTCAGTTAGGAAGTAACTTATCTGATGCCACTTCTTCCGAGATACAGATGTCTCCTTTCCTGCTCTTCATGCACCAGCAACCAGAGAAAAATGACACTGCTTCCGTGCACTATCTTGATTATTAAAAAAAAATCCAAACGATTTGATAATAGCTAGCTGTCAGAGCGTCTGTCAAATTCACCACTACTGAGATTCACTACTCCGATTACACTGAATTTTTACTTTTTATTAACAAGCGCGTCCGAGGATCGAAAAAATGCGAGGGAAATCGTTTTGCGAATGGAAATATTTTATTAATTTTGAAAAATAACTGAACATTCAAGGAATATATTCTCTCACACACTCTCACATACATTTTTGATGGCGTATGCATGTGGCCGCATCTGTGTACACATTTCCGATCATGGCCGAATATCGCCGAAGATAGGCGGAATTTTTGTGAGATTTTGACATATATATATCGCCCGAGAAATCAGATTCTCGACTTTCGAGGCGCGAGGGGCGTGGCTTCGCGTTGCTAAGGAAAAATATCTGTTAATATGTAATTTACAACATTTACTCTGGTCTCTATCGATAGAGAATAGTCGATTTATATGGCGTAACTAAGCATAGTTTTGGTTATAACCGTATATTTATTGAGACAATTCGATGTTAAAATTGAGGGGTGAAGGGGGCAGACATTTTTCCTGTAAAGATACACGGGTGCTCGCGGCGACAGCGCTGGCGGCGTCGTTCTGACGACTTGAATGAACATGCCGCGAGACACTACCGTGTCTCTTGATTGTTACATCAGAGGCGAAGAAGAGATGAATTAGAAGTGAGGTACATGTACACTTCACGTTTGATAGGTTGGTATATAAATTGGAACTTCTGATAGTATAATACGAAAGAGGAAATATATCGATAAAGAAAAAATAATAATAAAATAGTTACTACATTATTGTAATCCAGTTCTATTGTATCCTTTATTTTTCTGCCACAACTTTGTTGATAGTAGATGGATCAACCAATAAATTTGATTTTTCTTCACTATCAACGATCAAAGTCGTGGCAGAAAAGTAAGGGATACAATGGAATTAGATTACAATAATGTAGTAACTACTTTATTATTATTTTTCCTTTATCGATATATTTCCTCTTTCGTATTATACTATCAGAAGTTCTAATTTATATACCGACCTATCAAACGTGAAATGTACATGTACCTCACTTCTATTTCATCTCTTCTTCGCCTCTGATGTAACGATGGAAATTACAAAATATCCATTTAAAGTGGCACACGTCCATGCACAAGAGACAGCAGATCCAGCTCGCCAAATGAATTAATGCAACTGGTTCTTGGAACAGCAAGTGGATGATCCTTCGTTCGAAAGAAACCCCCTCGGGTTCGCATACGATCTGTAACAAATTGTAAATAACAATCATATGGGGTTTTTATAATTATTTTAGGAAGTCCCAGAAGAAAGCAGGTGCAGTAAAATATCGATGCTGTGCTACAAAGAATAAGGAATAACCCTCGAACCCTAATCGGTATCAGTGATTCCTCATTGCCTGTCGTTACAACGGAGACAAAGAACAGATGAAATAGAAGTGAGGTACATGTACACTTCAGGTTTGACAGGTCGGTGTGTAAATTGGAACTTGTAATAGTACGAAAGAGGAAATATATCGATAGAGAAAAAATAATGATAAAGTAATTACTTGATTGTTGTGATCCAATTCCATTGCATCTCCCATTTTTCTCCCACGGCTTTGATTGTGACAGAGAAGAAAAGCCATAAATTCGTCTCGTGCTCGCATGACGCTGAAACAAAAAATAGAATTATCACAAAGAGATAATTGTCCTTCCATCGAAAGTGAGGATAAAGCTGTCAGATGGCAATTAACCTTATCTGATGGTGATTCTTCTGAGATACTGTCGTCTCCTTTCCTGCTCTTTATGCACAGGCAACCAGAGAAACACAGCACTGCATCCGTTCACTATCTCGATTATCGAAAAAAAAACAAACGATTATTAAACTATACTGAGCGTCTGTCGCATTCACCACTATTGAGATTCATAACTCCGATTACACTGAATGTTTACAGTTTATTAACAAGCGCGTCCGAGGATCGAAATAAACGCGAGGTTAATCGTTTCGCGAATGGAAATATTTCATTAACTTTGAAAATACCCAAACATTTAAGGAATATATTCTCTCACACACTCTCACATACATTTGATGGCGTATGCGTGTGGCCGTATCTGTGTACATATTTCCGATCATGGCCGACTATCGCCGAAGGTAGGCGGAATTTTTGTGAGATTTTGACATATATATATCGCCCGAGAAATCGGATTCTCGACTTTTAGGCGCAAGGGGCGTGGCTTCGCGTTGCTAAGGAAAAATCTCTGTTAATATGTAACTTATAACATTTATTCTGGTCTCTATCAATAGAGAATAGTCAATTTATATGGCGTAAATAAGCATAGTTTTGGTTATAACCGTATATTTATTGAGAAAATTCGATGTAAAAATTGAGGGGTGCAGGGGGCAGACATTTGTGGTGTAAAGAGACACGGGCGCTCGCGACATCAGCGCTGTCGTGTCTGAGTGCGAAACTACTTGAACGAACATGCCGCGAGACACTGCCGTGTCTCTTGATGCCTTCCTAAACCGTTCATCCGATTGCGATGAAACTTTGGAGAATGGTTGGACGCATGCCCGCGAAGGTTTCTGAGTTAGTAAATCTTATACAGGGTGTTCAAAAAGTACCGGTACGGATGATTATTATGCCTTCCTAAACCGTTCATCCTATTGCGATGAAACTTTTGGGAATGGTTGGACGCATGCCCGCGAAGGTTTCTGAGTTAGTAAATCTTATAAAAGGTGTTCAAAAAGTACCGGTACTGATGATTATTATGCCTTCCTAAACCGTTCATCCGATTGCGATGAAAAGTTGGGGAATGGTTGGACTCATGCCCGCGAAGGTTTCTGAGTCAGTAAATCTTATACAGGGTGTTCAACAAGTACCGGTACGAATGATTATTATGCCTTCCTAAACCGTTCATCCGATTGCGATGAAAATTTGGGAAATGGTTGGACGCATACCCGCGAAGGTTTCTGAGTTAGTAAATCTTATACAGGGTGTTCAAAAAGTACCGGTACGGATGATTATTATGCCTTCCTAAACCGTTCATCCGATTGCGATTAAACTTTGGGGAATGGTTGGACGCATGCCCGCGAAGGTTTCTGAGTTAGTAAATCTTATAAAAGGTGTTCAAAAAGTACCGGTACTGATGATGATTATGCCTTCCTAAACCGTTCATCCGATTGCGATGAAAAGTTGGGAAATGATTGGACGCATGCCCGCGAAGGTTTCTGAGTTAGTAAATCTTATACAGGGTGTTCAAAAAGTCGAGCTATACTTGACCTAAATTTGACCTCCGCTGACAATAAAGGTAACATGAAAAAAATGGTCAAGGACACATTTGAACGTGAAAAAAAATTAATTTGACCTTGATATAACCTTGAAGGTCATGGTCAAGGTCAAATCCAATATGACCATTGCGTAGCCCGGACAAAATACTAAAAGTTTTGTATTAAAAATGTATTTAAACAATGGTGGACGGACAAAATCAATTCACAATCTACCCGTGCAAAGCCGGGACGGGCTGCTAGTAAGTTATAAATCTAATATAATAATAATAAATATTTTATTACAGAAAAAATTAAACTCCTTTATGTCGAACTACGACCTTATATTCCCCAATTAAATTCGGACCACAGATAATTGTAAGATGGTTACACATCCTCCGTGAGTACAACGGCACTCACACCTTTTTTTTACGTGCTTAATCCATTTATGATGTAAAAAAAATATGTGCAAACACCCAATTTGCGCAAACTAGAAATACGTGGGTCGGATGTTAACAGCAATCGTAAAAAAATTTCTTCCATAGTTTTTTGGCGAGATTTTCTTGCAAAATCTCTTCTGTGTACTTTTTAATATACTTATTACTAGATTCTTGCGTGTCTTCGGACTTTTGTCCTATAGTTGAAATGGCAGACTAGATTCCCGAAATATACCATCCGCACTATGTCGAGATTGACCTTAGATTAACGAGGTATATAGATCGTGGTGATACTCAGTGGTAAGGAACGATATTCAGAATTCCGACTACACAGTCACACAAAAAAAAGTGGGGTATACATTTGATGCGATATATGTTATCCGTAGTAATTTTGCCTCCTGATCACGAATTTGGGTTCAAAATTTGGCTATCACATCACATTTCTTTTGATCTGGAAAAACCAGCCCGATGATTTTCAAAAAGTTAACACGTGACTGTCCCATGAGTGATATGTAATTCATACAGAAACGTCGCTGTACGTCCATGAGATATATGTGATTCATTTGCCTTTGCCGTATATGCATGATGATTTCATTTTTGGACGTCGTGGGATGGAAAAAATTCCTTATGGAGACAGTCAACGTGTTAATGGACTTAAACCAAATTCGGTATAGGGGGTTTTTTGGGTCGCTGATCACAAATCTGAGGTCGGATTTCTGAAATTCAAGATGGCGGATTCAATATGGCGGTCAAGGTTTTATACTTTTCGTAAAAATAAGTTTTTCATAGATATTACATTAATTATTCATATGCGTTTTATAATACGTCATAACAATCTACAAACTTCCAAATCTCGAATCCATTTTGTAGATTTTAAATCGATTGAGTTTTACAAATTTGCGACAACTTATAAGTAGAACGTGACTGTATCGACTTCGAACCGGCGTGTCTTTCAACGACGAAGGTCACTTTTGAACTGATACACACTGCCAGGTAGAAGGCACTGTATGCTCTCTCTCTGTCAGAATTCGATCCTCAGACTTTCTGTGTCACTAACCAACCACTTGAAAATCCCGAAATAAAATCTTTAATTTTCGAGTTTTGGCCAGCTTTTCGGGATTTCGTCCCACTGTAGGCCGTTTATTAATCAGACCGAACTGGATGGGTCTCGAGATGTCGAAATTATCGACATTTCATCGAGCAATGCAACCTGTGTCAATAATATGTCAACGTAACCAAAAATCATAATCTGTACCTGCTTAATGACTCAGTGGTTTTTTTTATGTTCCTCAAATGCGTATCTGCCGCCAAATGAATGAGTGACTTCAGGAGGGAAGGCGAATTAACTTTAGATACTCCTAAAGGTAAGAACACCCATTTCCACGTCACTCTGGAGGTACGCGTTCACAACACTCTACCCTCAGGGTAACGTGGAAGTGGGTGTTTTACCTTTAGGAGTATTTAAAATTAATTGGTCTTCACTCCTGGAGTCACTTATTAACTTCGCGGCAGATCGTATTTGGGTAACATAAACAACCACCGAGTCACTGAGCAGGTACAGGTTATAATTTTTGGTTATATTGACATTTTATTGACAGGTTGCATTGCTCCATTAGACATCGATCATTTCGGCGTCTCGAGATCTACGCAGTTCGTCCTCCAATTAATAGATGGCTATAGTGACGGCAGGGGAAGCTAGCCGAGACATTGGTCAGTGTATGCGGTACATTTGAAATAAGCTCCACCTAGTTTCGGAGCCTAGGCGTGAACACCTTGTAGGAGAGATTGGGGTGAATTATAACGATTTGCATTTCTACCCTTATTGCGATTAAATTATAATTATTATGTTAAAGTGACGTATACTCCAGCATTGAGCATTTCATTAGTCACAAAATGGTTCTATGTAGGTTTTTGTAACACACATAGAAAAAAATGTAGCCCTGTAAAAATAACGAGTGAGAAGATAACGACACTGACACCGGGTCAGTTGTAACAGTGGATGAGTACAGTTGTAACTGTGTGTGAGGAAATCTTTAAACTTTGTTGAAAGCTTTGTGCCCCATATAAATAGGAGCGGAGGACTTTGTTTATTATTAAAAACTTCTCTCTTTCTTTTGTATAAGGTAAAACATGTAAAATAAACCGAAATTATTTGCAACTACATCGCTTCTAACGACTTGCTTGTATTTTGAGAAAACCCTGAAAACTTGTTGTGTTTTTCTTCCTTTCTTTCGGAGTATTCTACTGAGGGAAAATGAAAAGAACACTGTAATATATGATCAGTCGTAACGTCAAAAACTAAAAAAAACACTAATATCATGGCATAATAAAAATGTCATGATAGTACTATTGTTTTGAAAACCATATCTGAACTACATTATCTTGAAATGTCATGATATTATTATTGTTGATTACTTGTTTAGTTTTCTTTTCTACCCATCAGTATCGAAGTTTCACTTCTTCCGCGCGTGGCGGCCACGCGTTTTGGTTTTCATTTTGTTTTAAATTTAAAGTCAAAATCCCGGTTGTTTTCTGCACCTGAAGGATTCAAAAATTGTGGAAACATATGCTCAAATGTCTAAAGAAGTATAGAGAGAAAAAACATTGTACACACGCGTTGCAGAGAAATCAAAATATTCATATTTTACTGAAGTTATAAAAAATAACTTTTCATGTGAAAATATCAATCGGCCTCTCTATATACGTCTGTTTCACACGGTTAAATACGGTGTCCTAACGAGTATATGCAGACCTATTAGACATACAAGTATTGTCTGATGGCGGGATATCAACATATCTAACATACTATAGTTGAGGAGAAATTTTATGTTACAATTGGCCCACTGTTACAACTGACCCCGGTCTCCCCTATATTGTTGCACATTAAATAATTTGTTATTCTATTTTATATCAAATGGATAATAAAGTTATTAGATTTTAATGTTACCAGGTTCTCTAAAAAAAATACCTACAAGTGCTTATAAAGTCCCGCTTATGTACTCTCTACTGAGGTAGTGAAGCAAGTGTCTTTCAGGGCCGAACCCGATAGTCCTGCCAGGTTCTTATGCGGCATTCTTACTGAAATATATTGTTAGGACCTTATTAGGGCCATTTCGCCTTTTTCAAATTAGGGGAATCATAACATTACCCTACTAGGGCTATTTTAATATTGAGGTTTCCTCTACGATTTTTCTGCACCGGTACTCTTGGGTTTTCGGGCGGTAACCATATCCATTATGTATTCATTCGCTGACTTCTCGCAAATATCTCAGTTTACTTCATTCGGATGTATGAGCTTGTATGAACGCGATTACCACCTGGAAACCAAGAATAATAGGTAGAACTCATAGTTAAAAATGTAATGACAATGACTGCGAAAACGTAAAAGTTTTGAAACAAACTCAGGTAACAAAATGTCCAGAAGCAACCTGGGAACAATCGGGTATCAGCAACTGTTGCAATCATGTTATCGTCAATATGCGAGTCAAATTATCATCTTAGCTTATTAGTAGCAAAATGATAGGAACAATTGCTAGCTGCAAATGTTAGCAAAATGCTAGCATGAGGTGGTAGCAAATGTGCAGCAATAGTTTTCTCGCTTTGTTCATTACAAACGTATGCGCATAGTAATAACAAAATTGCAGTAACAATTATTATTACTTGCTGCTTCCGATCTATTAATCACTTCGATAGAATTATATTATAACTCTCTCCCTCACAGCACAACACCTTTCTGTAAGGTTTCAGGATTATGACGAACATGTAACCGATATGTTCCAGAAAAGTTCCATTGTAGTCTTACTTTTGTGATGTTTGAAAAGATTTCAGGAACATTACTTTATGAAGTGGATATCATTCAATATATCTATCATTTTAATGACATTGACTTTATATGAGAAAATATTTTTTCCAAGTGAACAATTATTTCTTTCATTCCGACTTCTCGCTGCAGCGAGACTTTTGACGCACCCTATACAATAGCTACGACCCTGTCTGGGTTGATCACGTGACCTTCCTCGAACAGCTCTGCTTGGCTTTCACGAAAGGAATGATATCACTACCCTAGTGAGGATCGTAGCTGCATGCCGTGCATAATGCAGCCCATGTTCCAATACGAACAAATTTTTCTTCGACATAAACAATTATTTCTCTCGGTATGCATAGTCTCGCTGCAGCGAGAGATTATATCGAGAGATTATATCGTCACCCCCTAAAGCAGAACTAGCCTATCTCCAAAACACAAGTTTTACAGGAGAAGGTTTGTTTATTTTATTTTGACAATAAAAACTTCTAGGTTAAATCTGAGAAGTTATTATTAATAGAACCCCATTTTGGAAACAGGGGACTGCGTTTTTTTATGTATACATGTTGATACGTGAGATTGTGGAGTACTAGTTCAGCATAAAACCTTAAAAACGCTAAAATTGGAGTTAGGATAGTTCTGCTTTAGAGTGACGATATAGGTAGTTTCACGCACTGCGCAGGTTGTTGACACACTGAGCAGCTTCAGTGCGTGAAACACGATTTCACAAGCGTTGAGGACGAATGAAAAACCGAGGTTTTTGACACTGGGTGACAAAAAGTCAGTTGACAATGTTTTGTTGATTTATCTTCATTTTATTATCAGTGTAAGTACAGTAATATAAAGGATAATAATGTTTTCTAGCTCTGAAGTTTCACAATTGGAAAATTTCATGGCAACAATTGATATAAAATTGTTGTAATATCGTTACAAAGCGTGCTTGCAACATTGCAATGATGTTGCTGTTAACGATTTTCGTCTCCTTGTGCTAGCAATGTTAAAGTAGATGGAAATATACCTTGTTGGGAACGTGATCGCAACAGTTTTCAGTAATTCAATAGCAAGTTATTGGCAAAATGTTATCTGAGAAAAAAAAGATGCCCATTTTATTAATTTCTACATTGTGTTAGTCAGTTACTCTTAATAGTCTTATAAGAGAAATAGCATAGACATCGACGTTAGTACGAAAATATTACCAAAGCTGGTAGTTAACTATGAAAATGGGATGTGTCAATTATCAACTTTATAAGAGTCTCGCACTGTTAACTTAATATTTATGATATTTTTCTATCGCATCTTTCGGGAAAAATATTGAAAAAGCTTTAGTTTGAACTGAAATAAAAACATGGAAGAAACAAGTTCTGTTCTCAAATTTCTATTACTATTGTTACTATCATTGTCATCGTTACCGTCATTGTTATTAGTATTAGTATTGTATGACGAATGTATCGTGCCTATGATTGACATAAAGAGGTAGATATCTGTTTGGTAAATAATCTTCTTCTGAAAATTTTACGAAGGAATTTCTAAATCTTCACATTTTCGACGAAACCTATCTTTAGAAGTTTATTTCTGATCGGAGGGTTCGAAAAAATAAACAACCGCGCAACCGTTGTATCAAGAGAGCCCTGCGAGAGGGAAAAGTGGATTAATGCGCGGAACATAAAACCAGATAGGACTGCAAAGTGTAATTAAAACCCGTAAATATGAGCTCACGGGAGCCAAATTAATTTATGAATCAATTAGGGAGTCGCGTTTAGATACGCTATCAGCCGGTGGTCGTGCGAACTCCAGCTAACCGCCTCGATATCACCGTTCCAATAAATAAGCCTCCGATACCATCTTTCATTTCGATAATTGTTATTCGGCCAGCTTTAATTAATTAAGTATTAAGCATATAGAGAGACGATACCGACCGAATGGAGAACCGCGGAATAGAGACGAGTGGGAAGATTGCATGAGATGATAACGCCATGGTTCTGCGGCTAATTACCAGACGAAAGAGCTTTTGGTGGTAAACGTCATCGCACTGCAACGCGAAACTGCCTAAATTCCGGGTAATGGTAAATTCTCTCTCTCTCCTCTCTCTCTCTCTTCTCTCTCTCTCTCTCTCTCTCTCTCTCTCTCTCTCTCTCTCTCTCTCTCTCTCTCTCTCTCTCTCTCTCTCTCTCTCTCTCTCTCTCTCTCTCTCTCTCTCTCTCTCTCTCTCTCTCTCTCTCTCTCTCTCTCTCTCTCTCTCTCTCTCTCTCTCTCTCTCTCTCTCTCTCTCTCTCTCTCTCTCTCTCTCTCTCTCTCTCTCTCTCTCTCTCTCTCTCTCTCTCTCTCTCTCTCTCTCTCTCTCTCTCTCTCATCTCTCTCTCTCTCTCTCTCTCTCTCTCTCTCTCTCTCTCTCCTCTCTCTCTCTCTCTCTCTCTCTCTCTCTCTCTCTCTCTCTCTCCCTCTCTCCTCCCTCCCTCTCTCCCTCCCTCCCTCCCTCTCTCCCTCCCTCTCTCCCTCCCTCCCTCCCTCCCTCCCTCCCTCCCTCCCTCCCTCCCTCCCTCCCTCCCTCCCTCCCTCCCTCCCTCCCTCCCTCCCTCTCCCTCCCTCCCTCCCTCCTCCCTCCCTCCCTCCCTCCCTCCCCTCCCTCCCTCCCTCCCTCTCTCTCTCTCTCCCTCCCCCCCCTCTCTCTCTCTCTCTCTCTCTCCCTCCCTCTCTCTCTCTCTCTCTCTCTCTCCCTCCCTCCCTCTCTCCCTCTCTCTCTCTCTCTCCCTCCCTCTCTCTCTCTCTCTCTCTTTCTCTCTCTCTCTCTCTCTCATAATGTACTCTATGAATAAAAGAAAACTTTATTGAGATATGGATTATCTATTCCAGGCGGAAAAATTCAATATAATTTATATATGCTCCATATATGGATTTGGTCATATATAAATTGTATATGATTTCTATGTTGTTCATATAAGAACTGTGTTTGGATTTTTAAATGTTTGTATAATCTACATAGTTCATACATAGTCCGTATACGGCTAACATAGAAATCATATACATATAATCCATATATGATCAAATTCATATATGGATCATGTCCAGTATATATAGAACTTTTTCGCCCGGGTGTTCAACTATTTCTGCTGCTAGGTTGTTATAAATATACAGTGGTCCCTCTATTACTCGTGGCCCCGTTACTCGCGCGAGAGGGGAAGTGATTGCCACCACTCATCCCGTGACGCCATGACTGCTGCATAACGTCGTGCGCACAGAGGTGCGCATGAAAATATAGAGAGGAGAAGCCGGTACAATTTTGTTCGAAACAGAGGTTATGTTTGACCAGAGCCGCGCTGTCTCTTTCTTTTGCCACGCCTCCATTGAGGTGAGTGGGGGCTGAAGCGATGCTTCTCTAAAGGCGCGTTCTCAGGGTCGATCTGAGTTGAACGAGTTGGGTCGATTATTGAATCGAAAGCAATTGAATATTTAAACACCTTTCGGCTTGGCCGTTCGGCGGAGTGAGTCGATTCGACGAAAGTAGAAAGACTGTCTACTTTTGGCCAGCGATTGTCGCCAAATCGATGTCAAACGACTAGAATCGAATGTGTAAACATCTTGTCATACAGGAACAAACGTACCGAATGCCGAATGAAGTACTAGTAATCGCCTATCGCGTAGACCTTTTTGTGTAAACCGCAGCGAATGGGTGCGCCAACCAATATGCAACTCGATCCACTGGTGTGTATTAAAACAAATGTATTGCAAATATGATATAAAATTATTTTCAGGAATGGTAGGTTTGTTTTTAATTAATTTAGGTTTTTTTAGTTTTTAGTTTTTTCTCTCCATATGACAGAGATCTATCCCCGACCTCATCCACTTTTGGTGCAACGACATTCACGATTTTTCTAATTGCCATTAGGTATCTATCGCTGTTCCGCGACGGTCTTCTTAACTTGCGCAAGCTCTTCAAACTCCCAGAAAAACTAGACAATTCAATGCTCCTGAACGTACCTGCGCGTTTAAAGGTGGGTTTACACTCTCAGATAATTTGCGCAAACATATCTGTGTAGTTCAGTTTGTGCAGTTAAAACGTTAGGTCTAAGCGGATTTCGTTGGTTGGTACAGTCCAAAATTTTAGCTTGTGCATGGCTTGTGCTAAATCAGTTTCTGTTGATAAATATCTGCGGTTGGCGCAGTTATTTAGCACAAATAGGTTTGCGCAAATTATTTGAGATTGTAAACCCACCTTAACTGTGCTATACGCCAGTTATATCATGCGCTAAATTCTGTAAGCTGTGAAGAGCGCCTAGCGTTTAATGGTGACGATGCCGAGTAATAAAATCACAACGAAATAGACCGCGTGGAAAGTGTTTCTTTCGTTTCAAAAAGAAAAGCTTATGGAACTATTAATTGTTATGTAATTGGTTGTCCTCGTACAGTGAGAAAAAATCCAAAATTGTACTTCTATAGATTTCCTGGCCATGCGTAGGAGAAAGAAACAAAACAGGCATGGGAATCGAAAACTTCTTGTCATGGTAGCTATACTTATTACTAATCCAAATCTTCTTGTCATAGTAGCTATACTTATTACTAATCCAAAACACCTTGTCGATTCTAAAAACACGATATAGCTATACTTATTAGTAAGAAGAATACTTATTATTAGAATTTGCTCATTTCGTCGGTAATAAGTCATTACACAATAATACCACGAGTGTATCATAAATAATACCTTACACAGTGACAGGTTGTTAATAGTATCTTATGCCATTCGCTGAAATCCTCGGATTTTTAAGACTGTGTTTAATTAAGTCGTAACACGAGGCATGAAGGGCCTTCGGCGAGCCTCGTCTCCTCACCATGCCTTGTGCTACGACCTAAACACAGTCTTAAAAATCCGAGGATTTCAGCCGAATGGCATAATATACTATTTTTCTCACGAATGCCCACATTTCTCGAAACAAAACAAACAGAAGTATACACGGCTCATTTCACGTTGTGTTTATCAGTTTAGAAAAAGGACCCACTTCGGACTAAGCAATATTTTAACAGCCTGCGGACTCCCGGTCGGTGTCACGCGGGAAAAACGCCATCTTACGGTCTAAAAATAGGCTGGAAAAGGCCTCGAAATGGGCATGAGTGAGGAAAAATATTTTCTTGTGGTATTATTATCAATTTGTAATTATTAATTATTAGTTATTAGTAATAAGTAAAGCTATATAGTTTTTTAGAATCGACAAGAAGTTTTGGATTCCGAATAAACGCTCCAGAATTTGCAGTGCTCATTTCGTCGGTAATAAGTTATTACACAGTAGTACCACGAGAATAGTATATTGTGCAATAAGGCCTGAAAGTTGGCGATTGCCGACGAGTGTGAAGTTTGCTGCCCGAGCGAAGCGAGGGCTGCAATCACACGCGTCGGCGCCAACTTTGGTCCGTGTTGCACACGATACTTTTTATAACAAGTGCATGCAAGTAGTGCTTTTCATGCTAGTTTTCAGGGACGAAAGTGAACGAAAATTCACCCAAGGGACGAAAGTGAAGCAAGTATAAACTGCGCATGCGCGAGCTCAACTTTTCTATCCTAGCGTGCAATTTGCTATTTTGGTCCCGTAAAACTAGCATGAGAAGCACCACTTTCGATGCACGTGTTATGAAAATCCAAACCTGTCTTGGCAAGAACCTGTTCGAACCAAAAATACTGCCGTTGGCCTCGACTATAAATTACCGTTAGGTTTTACAGAGATGTATAATATAGAATCAGATGTGAAGTAATGAAACAAATGGGGGAGGGGTGGGGGGCATTGAATATTACATTTAAAAAATATTATTTCACTTTATTGTACCCAATAAACTCGACCAGCCCATGTATAATACTTCAAGAAAGTTTCTCGCGAAAATCGGTTGTTACTATTTTTAATGAAGATAAAACTCGGATTATTTTTCACTGTACTCGGTTGCTTATTCAATACTTGTACGTCCACTTAATCAAGTATTTTTCATGGTATTTTAGTCACACTATTTGAAAATACGAAGACATGAGTTTTTTGGCCATCTAAAGATGCAATAATAGAAAGTATGCCTTCGACTTTCGTGAATTATCCAAATCTACGGGTAATAATTGATTGTACAAAAATACGATGTAATATCCCTCCGAAAGTGGATGAGCGAGTCTTAATGTGGTCTTCATATAAATGATGCTTTTCAGTGAAATTTTTAATTAGGATTACTCCATCCGGGTTTACATGTTTCGTATTAAAAGCTTATGATGGGAGAGCAATAGACAGTTTCAAAAGGTCATACAAAAAGTAAAAGTTTTTAACGTCTTATATATCAAAGTGCAAAGTATACATGGGGACTTGTAGTTTTATTTTGACTCATGTCGAAATTTTGAAAAGTTCGACTGCGCATGGGCAGTAATCCGCAATGACCAATGACATTGGCGCTCTGGAAATGGCCTACGTAAGTCGGAGTAAAACTACGAATCCCTATGGGGGAGGTTACACGCTCAGTCTGGCATCAGTTCAGTCTTCGACCTTGATCACGAATTGATTGATGGCAGACTGATGGACCACGAACGACGTTTACACTATCATTCAGACTGATGTCAGTCATAATCGAGAACGCGACAAGAGTGAAACGTTTTGTACATAAAAGCGATGGATCGCAATAAGACAAAAGCTGCTATTGCAATAATAATAGCTTCGGATCTTAAAGAACATTATAAAAGGAAACGATGGACTAAAGAGTAGCTACTGAAAAGAGATTTATATACACATTTAAAATTACTGAGTGAATTAAGAGATACAAAGGAAGAGGAGGACTACGCACATTATTTTCGAATGAAAGATGTGTGCTTTGACAACTTGTTGAAAATGGTTAAACCATACTTAACTTTCGTCATGAGCAGACTGACGAAATACAGAAAAATATTTGAATATCCGGTAGTCCGGTCCATCAGTCCATCAGTCGACGCATTTACACGATCAGTTTTTTGTCAGTCAGTCTATGACTGTGGTCATACTGATGCCAGACTGAGTGTGTAACCTCCCCCTATGCCTACTTTGCACTCGAACATACGGAAGATAAAAATAGTGTTAACGGCTTGTGTTTTAGCTAACTGTAAACAACCTCTTATTGCCAAAAAATAACAGGAACAAGAATTCATGAATACTCAAATAAAGGTGCACATGACATTCAAAAAATACTTATTTCATGTAATAAACACGTATAAAATATATTGAATAAAATACAAATTCGAAAACACAACAAATTTTAAAATTATTGTAGAAAGCCATTGTAATAAAAATATGCAATTTTAGGCATGAGCTTGCTTAAAAATAATTCGTTTCTTCGTATCGTTATGTGTACATAGTCCACAGGTGAGTAAACAAACAAATGACAGAGTTGTACCCTTAGTATGTACATGGACACTTGTATTTGTGTATAATATACGTGACTCTCTTTCAGTTTTAACTCTTCGTCATCAAAAATAAATAATGCACGTTTACGTCTTTATTAACCAAATCGACAATTGTTTTGTCTCTACAAATACTTTGGCATTTTATTTCCAGCAATTCCACTTTTCCCCCATTCAGGATAATACCATCTGGACTACAATCAAAGAAGATTTGTTCGTTGGATACAACAAGATCGACTTCGTTTACTTTTATTCCATATGTGCTCTTAAGAAAGTTTCTGGCGGCTGCTCCGTGTTCTAATCCGAATCTCATGTCCTTGGTAACACGCTCACGGTGTTTTTCGCCTCTAAACTGACGTGTTAACTTTTTAAGGTCTTGCTCGTTGGTTTTTATTCGATCGGTTTTGCTACTGCAAGTCACTCTCAGTAAGCGCTCCTTGAACCAAAGTGAAATGTGTGACTGGTCCATTGATTTAGAACAGATCAAAAACATTTTTTTCTTGTCTACTTGTACCACGGAATATTCCTCCAACAGTTGAGGAGGACACTGAATTGCCTTTAATTTAAATCTGAAGCTTCCAGAAGGTGTTATGCTTGAGGATATAGCTTTGAAGGTATGATACGTTGTAAAGTGCTCTGATTGCTGTAATTCCAATAATTTCTCAAGGACTTTCGTTAATTCACTTTCTTTCTCTTTTCTAATTCTGTCTCTTTCTTTTCTCTTTTCAGCGCATCGTCTTTCAGCTTCAAACATTTCTGTTAACGCATAGCCCTTAGTTACATTTGTCTCCCATATACCTTTTATATCGTTGATTGTAAAAACTTGCATTATTTGGAGTTTTATCTATATCGGAGAGGTTTCTTACTTTGAAATATATATTTGATTGCGGCACTTTTCGAATACTTTTTGAGCTGCTCTTCCGATGGCTTATTCCAAACCATAGGTTCATCGGTTTTGGAACTGGTATTTTCCAAATTTACGTAAATACAAACTTCCGCAGCATGCTTACAAAATCTTTGACCACTTTTGTCGTTGCAAATTATTAAAGAGATGAATCAGTCGACATTGAGCTGAAATAAATATTGATTAATGAGAAAATGAGTCCAATACTTTAAACTCAATAGCAGCTCATCAGTGACATTTAATTTTGTTCAAAAGTTATTTAATACAGCAAAATTGAACAAAATCAAATTGAAAGAGAATCTCATTCTGACAAATGTCTTTTGCAATTTTATAGTATTTCATAAACTTCTCGCAAACTTTTGAAAAATCATGGAAAGTGTTTTGTTAACTTGTCATTACTTGTTAATAATAACTTAATTAGTAAGGTTAAACTCAATATTTAATGTAAAGAAATTCAAATAATTACCTTGATTGTCACCTTATAAATATTTGCATGCTTCTTCGTACTTACTGCTACAGGTGTTTCCAAATCACTGATCCAGTAATTATTCGTATGCTATTTTCACGTATTTCCTCCTCCACCTCAGATACGTGCCAACTTTTTACCAATTTCTTTCCTTTCGATAGACTTTTCCTTTGAAAAGTGCCCTTTGGAAGCCACATTTTATAATGACGGACATTTTTATGATGTATTTTATACAAAATCGCATGAAAACGTGATAAATAGTCTTGACTGATGTGTAAACACAGTTTCTAACATTCTTGAGAGGGTATTTATAAATACGAGAATCGGTATAGTGAGAGGGGTTGGAATTATTTTTCGAAAGAGAAAAGGATGAGCCGATGGAAATGTATAATGGTAATTTAGTGAAATGGCAATTAGTGCAACGGTCGCTGCATCAGGCTGCATCAGGTGTACGCTGCATTAGGCATTCTTCATTATTTAAAAAAAAACGCTAGGTGGCGCAAGCGCTTTTCGCGAGGACTATTGAACTAGCATACCGTATGTCTGACGGCAAGCGCAACAAAACTTCGGCAGTTTTTACCGACGGTGGTCGAAAATTGCAGTGGATCTAATGCAAGATTCGACCACCGTCGGTAAAAACTGCCGAAGTTTTGTTGCGCTTGCCGTCAGACATACGGTATACCTACGTAATGTGTTCAGCTGTTTATTATTATGCCGCGCACGCCACGCACCCCGTGTACGCCGTAGACTTAGGGTCAGTTCGACCAAGTCCCCTCAAACTTAAGTGACATTTCCTATGGAACAGTCAAAAGCAAAGCAGTTTCTGCTGGAGATTGCTTTGCTATTGGCTACCGTAAAACGGGGTGGCTTTGTGACAGCCAAGTGACTTTGTAACAGAAAGTAGCGCGCCTACCTAATTCGTAACCGTTTGCACATTTAGCAATCGACCGTTCTGCGCTTGTCGGTAGGCTTTGAGCACGATCGCGCCGTCGTCGGTTGATAAATGTGCAAACGGTTAAGAATTAGGTGGGCGCGTTATTTTCTGTCCCAAAGTCACCTGGCTGTCACAAAGCCACCCCGTTTTACGGTACTCCATAGTAGTTCAGTGTCACTTAAGTTTGAGGGGACTTGGTCGAACTCTGAACCTTAGACTTCCGAACGATCACCTGATACTTTGAAATCAAAGCTTCAACAAGAGTGCGAAGGTTTAAGGTTTAGTTACCCAAACTAAGAGGGGTAATCTAAGCCTTGACATAGCAGCGCTTACTTTTAAGGCTCACAAACGTACTAAATTTACCCCAACGGAGAAAATTAA